>ML784976.1:498587-520660 GCA_009831015.1 Picea engelmannii | reverse complement strand
TTCCCTAGGAGTAAGCCTAGACGGAAGAAGCTCCTGTCAAGGTGACAGTGTGGGCAGAAGCTTAGACATTGTGTCTCCGAGGGCACACTAAGTGAGCAGGACTTAGCTCACGTCTGCAAGTGTGCATTAGGACGTCAACAGCGAGGAAGGAATTCTGCACCAATCCAAGTCTGTCTCTAAATGCTTCAAACTTCCCTTTTGCCAAGGGCCTACTCAAACTATCAACTACATGTTTATCTGTGGGAATATATTGGAACTTCACTACTCTCTTATGAACCCTATCTCATATGAAGTGATATCTGATCTCTATTGAGCTAAGTGCCACAAAAGTTTGCTTCCTACTGAACCAAGATATCACTGATGATCCCAAGCTAAAGCAACACTCTAAAGGTGCTCTTCCTGTTGCACCGCCTGCCCAATCTGAGTCTATATACCCTTGCATCTTCACTTCACCATCTCCAAGATGTCTCAAACCATACTCCACTATACCCCTCAAATACCTGAGCACATGCTTTACTTCTACCAATGCTCTTGCCTTGGCTCCACCACGAACTAGCTCAAGGTGTTCACTGCAAAAGATATATTTGGCATGGTGTTGACCAAATACATTAAGGAACCTATCAATTGCTTGTACAACATGGGATCCACCAACTCTAAATCTGAAGTTGTCACCTTCAAATTAGTGATCATGGGTGTGGCCATAGGTTTGCAATCCTCCATCCGAAATCTCTTCAGGATCTCAACTACATACTTACACTACATAAGAAAAATCTCCCTTAGTCTTTGCCAAATCTCCAATCCCAAGAAGTAAAGCATCATGTACAGCGTGAGTGGGCCTAATGATTAAGAACATGTGTTTCCTCCTCGAAGGTCACAGGTTCAAATCTAGAGTTGAGTATAGTCTGTACATGTTGGCCCGTTGTGATAAGGCTAGAAGGGTGGACGACCCCTAGGATAGAGGTCCACCCCGGTGGCCTTCAGGATGTCTCATCCCTTGCTAAGTCACAAGTTTCTGGTATATCTTGCTTGCGGGCTATTGGATATACTCTTGGGTTATTACACATGGTGAAAAAAAAAAGTAAAGCATCATGTTGATGCCCTTCACCTCAAACTCAGTTTCCATGTCTTCTTTGCACGCTGCAATGAGCTTATCTACACCTGTCAAAAACAAGTCATCTACATATAGCACCAAAATGAGCAGATCAATCTCTCAACAAATATGTAAAATAAGTTAGAATCTGCATCGCTTTGAGTGAAGCACGTACTCTACAAATATCTATCGATCCTGGAATACCATGCTCAATGCCTGCTTGAGTCCATACAAGGCTATCTTAAGCATGCATATATGGGATTCCTCATTTACCTCAAATCCCTATGTACACTTCTTCCTCAATGATCCCATTAAGGAAAGTTGTCTTCACATCCATCTTGATGTATCCTTGTTAAAATTAATGCAGTTGCAAGAGCCATTCTCCGGGAGGATGGCAAAGATCCTAGTTGTGATCTAGGGCCCCTAGTGCACTCCCGGGGTTCTTGGTCTGGGACCAAGCAGTTAGAGCCATGGAAAAAGACCTTAGTTGGGCCCCCAGTGTATTGTTGGGGTTCTTGGTCAAGGACCAAGCAATTTGATGATATAAGTCCCTAGATGTGTTCTAGGGCCCCTGGATGTGTTCCAGGGAATCCTTGCTTGGCGCTTGGATTGATCCTTGGTTGTCTACCTTGGTGGTTAAGACCCTAGTTGTGATCTAGGGCCCCCAGATGTGTTCTAGTGTATCCTGGTCTGGGACCAAGCAGATTCTTGGTCTAAGTACCAAGCCGAGATGATGTGTGACCTTCTTCTCTCCCGCTATGGTCCATGTGACCTAGGAGCAGTTAAGAAGAAAGGAATGATCACGTCATTGGCCTTTCCTCGTATGCTAGGATGATAAAAAACTTATAAGATATATCGTGGGACTCTTGTGGAGAAACTGCCATTAAAAGGACTTGACTTTTGACTTTGTCTTATTGTTTATTGTTGAAACCCCTTGCTTGAGTTATGCCTCCTAATTTTATGTTTATTTGTTGGTTCAAACTTATTTAATGGACTTTACTTTCTCCTAAAGAAAGATGGCTGCCATGTTTATGAAACCCTCCCCTTTGATTTATTTATCTTGTTGATTTGGTCTATTGGACTTACCACTTGACATTTTAGTTGGTTTGTTATTTTAGGGGTTAACCTAACCCTAAAGCTATGTCAAAGTGGACTCTAAATGGTTAATGTGTTAACCCTATCTTACCTACCTAAAACTATATAAAGGAGTGGTCTCTCCCTCACTTGACACACTTGATCATATGATCTACCTCCTCCAAGTTGACGTTGAGACTGAGGTTTGCTGCAGCTCTTCTGGACAGGTTTACAAGGTCTTTCTCAGGTCTCTCTTGTGTGTGCCAGCCTGTCGTGGGTCTATCCCTGCTAGCAGAAATTAATTGTGTTTGTTGTTTTGGACTGATGATGTTTTTCTTGCCTGCCATGGAGTTAGCTTTGCTGGCTGTGACTGTTTTTGTACTTGTCGTTGAGGTTGTTGGTCTGTTGGGTGCCGCCTTTGATGTCTGCTGGTGCCGTCCTTGTTGGTATGCTGGTGCTGCTCTTGTTGGTCTGCTGGTGTCGCCCCTGTGTTTTGTTGTGCTACCTTGTGACTAAACATTAGGGCTGATAATTTTGGACTGCTGGTATTTGTCTCAGCTTGAAGAAGGCACCTGTGTTTAAAGTTGGGTTGAATGTGGCTTTGCCCTTCTCAGCTTGAAGAAGGCACCTGTGTTTAAAGTTGGGCTGAATGTGGCTTTGCCCTTCCAGCTCTAGGTTGGACAGTGATTTGTATTCAGCCCTAATGCTTGGACAGTGGCTTGGACTGTGTTTTTTATTTTGGTTTCTCCAGCTTGTTGAGTTCTGATTTTTTCCTACTAAACTAAGAGTCCTTCTTGGCTTTGTTCCCATGCCCATGAGGAGATCTACCCTGAGGGTTTGATCTATAATTTTCTAAGCCTTTTCTGAGCATACAATGGAGGAAGGAAACAGCAGCAAATCGGGTACCTTTGTTCTTTGTTACACCTAAGGTAATACTCAGATCTGTTTTATGTATGTTACTTACTCATTAATGCTGTTAGGTTATGCATCAGATTTAAAATGTCTTGCTGTTATTAAATTGCAGTAGCCAATGATTTGAAATCTATAAAAATATTTCTGTTTCTAGCTATCCTACTATTTTACCCTTAAATTCTAACAATCATCCATCCCATAAATGAAACCAAGGACATAACTGCTCTAATGGAAGTGTACATTGATCTGGATCAAAATCTCCAGGTTCTCACCTTTCTTGAATCGAATCCATTTGACTTTGGGATTTGTTTCATGTCTTAACAGATGCAGATCAGATTGAGGATTTGCCAAGGGTTTAGGGTGGAATGGTTTTGAAATTAAATTAACACAACTCAATGGACACCCTACAGTTTCCATAGTCATTGTATTAAACCCGTCAAATCAAATAAATCCACAAGGAAGGTTTAGCCACCAATTGTTAAGGTTTCACGCTACGCAAATCCACCATAACTGAAGGACCACCACCATTCAAAGCTACCTATGGTGTCAAAGGAAATGATAAAAGGAAGATCTTGAGTTATTATTAGAAGCCGCCAACACTACAAAAGTATCCTACTAAAGCTGCCCAATCCAGGAGTCACCATGATTCCTTAATAAAAAAAAACAAATTTTAGGTGCCAAAATCATAAAACTCCGCTAATAGTTACCGAATAGGTAATTCTTGGTAGGGAATTCCAGTGGTGCCACCACCCATAGCCATAACTTTACTTACAGCCGAAGAACAAATGCAATTTCTCCACGTAGTAATCCTTTGCCAAATCTGTCAAAAGAGAACAAATGCAACGTTCAATCCAAGGGACCCATAGGAATCATGATGCTAGAGCGAATTAATTAAAGGAAAGGTAGAGATTAATATATTATAAATTTCTAATTTTATACTATATAGTAAGTAATCAAAACTAAATAAATATAGAAATCTTGAATTCAAAAAGGTCAAAAGAAGTACATAGTTAAAATATATTAAAGGTTCATTATAAAGCATTAAAATTCCAAGTTTCGAATGAAAATGGGTTTAAAAAATCAAGTATAAAGCATTAAATCCATCGATTGCAAATGGGTTTACAAAATCAAGTATAAAGCAAATGGTGACGTGGATAAGTATAAAGCAAGACTTATGGCAAAGGGCTTTACTCAGAAAGAAGGCATAGACTATGAAGAAACACTTGCACCAATGACAAAGTCGAATACAATTAGAATGGTAATTAATTTGGCTACACAACATGGTTGGACACTTCACCAAATGGATGTTAAAAGTGCCTTTGTTAGTGGTGACTTGAAAGTGTTAAATTTGGCAACATCGACAGTCATTCTCCAATGAGAGGCCATATGGGCCACCCTGAGGCTAGCTAGGGAGATTTGGAGAATCAACCAGTCTTGTGAGGTACTGACAAAAGCCAGGGGGAACGTACAACCTCTGTGAGTCAAACCAAAACTTAGGACGAACAAGATGTTATATGATCTTGTGAGTCTAGCCAAAGCAAAGGCAGAAGCTTTGTAAGTCTAAGACAAAAGTCAAGATGCAAGTCTAATACAAAAGTCAGGGGGAACGTACAACCTCTGTGAGCATAGATAGTCTAGTGCAAAATTTAGGGGGAACGTACAACCTATGTGAGCATAGACAGACTAGTGCAAAAGTCAGGGGGAACGTACAACCTCTGTGAGCCTAGTCAAGCCTTGTGAGCCATGAGAAAAAGTCAAGGCATCTAGCAAAAGTTAGGTTGAACATAAAATTCCTATGAGCTAGAAACAAACAATCTTCCCGATATTGCAAATGATGTAAATGTATTGACCTAGTGCATTGGCACGTGTAAGACCTTCCACCATGAAAAAATTTGAATTGCCTTGTAAAGAGTCAAATTGTAAAAAGTCAAAGTTGTATGTCTAGGTCAAAGTCAAAGTTGTCAAGTTTATCGCATGTCGCATGTTGCATGTTGCATGCATGTCTAGTTGCATGTTGTATGCATGTTTAGTTGCATGTTGCATGCATGCATGTCATATACATGCTAAGGAGTTCACATGCATATCATGTCAAGGGCGAGTTCCTAACTGAAGTGTTAAAGTTCAATTCTAAATCTGATTGCTGAGTTAAGTTTAGTTGTAAAAGCATACACTCATGCCACTAATTCGAGCCTCCTCCTCTCTACCTCTCCAATCCTATATAAGCAAGAGGTCGACCCTCTTTTCTACACACAGGGTTATGCAGGGAATAGGTGAGGTTACAGAGAGGTATATCAGTCCAGTCCAAAGCGCATAACAGAGAGGTATATCAATCCAGTCTAGAGCGCATAACAGAGTGGTATATCAGTCTATAACATAGTGGTGTATAAGTCAATAAGAGGCAGTTGTATCAGTCTATAAGAGGTAGCAGTAACAGTCAATAAGAGGCTGCAATAACAAACCATAAAGAGGCAGCGTAACAGTCCAGAAGAGGCAACATATATCAGCAACGATACATCTTCAGTGTTGGTCTGTGACAGGTGATTATAAATCAACAAGGTCTCTTCATTACACAGTCAGGTCAGAGTCAACTTGGCAAGCTCTTTAAGAGCAGAATTTCATGGTGGAAAATTAGTAAGTGGTCATACATTATTAATGCAATAAAAGGAGATTGTTTGTTGGGGTTTTTCTCCCTGTATAGGGTTTCCCCAAGGTACATGTGTTGTGATCTTGCATGTTAGTAATTTTTTATGATTATTGTTGTTCTAATTTATGAATGATGTCAAGCTAAGTTCTAAGTACAATCAGAATTTAAAATAAGTACTTACAGTATTTAAATCAAGCTCATATTTTAACATGGTATCAGAGCTTAGGGTGTGAATATGCTTGTTGAAGTGCAGCAACAGGGTACACACAGATCCAAGCAATCTTGATTAAGTTTCCAGCGTAAGGTCCATGGCATCCTCCATTTTAGTCAGGGCCGAGGATAGGCTCGAAGGAGCTTCCAACTTCAATGTGTGGAAGCTCCGGAAACAAATATCTTGCAGGAGCATGATCTTGAGCAGTATGTGACCAAAATGGTGGAGGAACCCACCACTAATGCAAGAAGAGTCAAGCAAAGGCCAAGCGAATCATCTTTGACTCAGTCAAAAACAGTATAATGCCAACGACGACTTCGTTAATGATTGCCAAGGACTGTATGGATACCTTGGTGAATTTGTATGAGAAATAGGCTCCAAGTCAGAAGAGGACACTTAAGCACAAGCTTAAGTACTTGAAGATGGAGAAAGGTGAATCAGTAGCATCTTTCTATTCCAAGATAACCCAAATCAAAGATCAACTTTTGGTCACAAGTGTCACAGTGTACGATGATGACTTAGTGCATGCCATATGTGATGGTCTTCCTTCTTCATGGGAGACCTTCTTATCCAGTGTGAGTGGGAGAGAGATTCAGCCCACGTTTGAGAGGTTATGGCATGATTTCCTCCAAGAGGAGAGTCGCACTGCTACAAGGAGTGAGCCAACCAAAGAAGAGCATTCAATATTAGCATCAAGATTCAAGGGAAAGAAGAAAGTCACTTTCTAGAAAGGCTCTCAGAGGAAGTCAAACACCAAAGGTATGTTCAAAGGCAAGAGTATTGATACATCTAAGATTAAAAGTTTTAGTTGTAATAAGTTGGGTCATTTTGCTAAAGATTGTTGGTATAGGAAGAAAAATCCAAGGAAGGGGAAACATCATGTTTCAACTGCTGAGGATGATGAATCCAAACGAAAACAGAAAAGTCCTTCTAATGAAAAAGAAACTAGAAAAGAATATTACCTGGTTTCTGCCTTATCCAATTTAGTTTTCACGGGGCCAAAAACTTGGTTAGTAGACAGTGGTGATTCAAAGCACATGATAGGGTTCAAGGAAATCCTCTCAGATTTCAAGACAAAATCTTTTGCAGAGCAGGTTGAGCTTGGGGATGACAAATGTTACAAGATAGAGGGAGTAGGCTCTATCTCCTTCAGATTGGAATCTGGAGCTAGCCTTCATCTTGATGAAGTATTATATTTTCCAGGGCTTAGGAAGAATCTACTATCAGTGATTCAGTTGGAATCCTTGAGAACAAGGGATATTGGGTGATCTTCAAGGATAGGAAGGCACTACTGTGGGCTAAAGGTAGCCACTTGAGTACAGCAAAACCCATTGGGACTCGCAGAGGAGGACTGTACGTTGTGACAGGATAGTCAGTTCAGGCATTGGCTCATGATGGGACTAGCTCCAGCGAGTTGTGGCACAGAAGACTTGGACATCTTCATTACAAAGCACTTCCAGATCTGCGGAACATGGTATGTGGCATGCCCTCTATTTCTCTTAATAAAAATGAAATTTGTAAAGGATGAATGCTAGGTAAAAATATAAAGAAAGCATTTCCTAGTAGTGACAGCAAAGCTCAGGGCATCTTAGATCTGGTTCATTCTGATGTATGTGGGTCCCATGTCATCTCCCTCACTTAGTGGTTGTTTGTATTATGTCATTTTTATTGATGATTACTCAAGAAAATGTTGGATCTATTTCCTTAAAGCTAAAAGTGACACATCTGATAAATTCAAAGAGTATAAAGCCTTTATTGAAAAGTAGACAGAGAAACACATCAGAACCCTTAGAACAAACAATGGAGGAGAGTTTGAATCTCTCTAGTTTGAGGATTTTTGCAAGGAAGCAGGAATCAAGAGACAGTTGACCGTGCCATATAACCCTCAGCAAAATGGTGTTGTTGAGAGGAAAAACAAGACAATTTGTGAGGCAGCGAAAGCCATGATGTTTGACTAGGATCTACCAAATTCTTTATGGGCAGAAGCTACCTCCACTGTCGTGTATATTCAGAACAGGGGTCCACATGCTATCTTGAAGGACAGGATTCCTGAAGAAGTCTTCTCAAGGATCAAACCTGAAGTAGGGCATCTAAGGATATTTGGGTGTCCAGTGTATATTCATGTCCCTAAGGAAAAGAGGACAAAGATGGAACCCTCAGGCAAGAAAGGGGTTTTTGTGGGGTACAGTGAGAACTCCAAGGCTTACAGGAATCAGGATATATGTATCAGGTCAGAGGCAGATAAGGTAAGCAGGGATGTGACGTTCCATGAGGAAGTCACATTCAAGAAATCCAGAGAGCTACAGCAGGAATCAGAAGCAGTTCAACCAACTTCTCCCTCTTCTAAAAATGAAGAGTCAGATGATCAGATGGAGGAACCTCATGAAATGAGCCCCTAGAACCTACTAAAGAGTTGGAAAGAACTCTTGAAGAACCTCCAGCCAAAAGGAACCCAGAATGGCTTAAAGAAACAGTGCAGGAAGCAAAAAATATAGTTTCTCCCAAAGGAAATTTCAGGGAAAGTAAGAAGCCTCACAGGTTTGGAGGCTATGTTGCACTGATGAGCAGCATCGGTGATGTCGAACCTTCTTCATTTGAAGAAGCAGATAAATTACAAGTATGGAAGGATGCCATGCTTTAGGAATACAGGTCAATTCTAAAGAACAATGTCTGGGACATTGTGTCGAGGCCGAAGGACAAATGGACAAATCAGTGGTCTCTTCCAAATGTATCTATAAGATCAAACATGCAGTCGATGGGATTGTGGAAAAGTTCAAAGCACGATTTGTGGCCAGAGGTTTCACTCAGAAAGAAGGAATTGACTACGACGAGACTTTTGCTCATGTAGCCAAGTATACCTCCATTCGAGTTATTATTGCTTTAGCTTCAGTTCTTGGTTGGAAGTTACATCAGATGGATGTAAAAACAACATTCTTGAATGGAAAGATTGAACAGGAGGTATTTGTGGAACAACCAGATGGTTTTGTACTGCAAAACAAAGACACTCATGTATGCAAGCTAAGGAAGGCCTTGTATGGTCTTAAGCAGGCTCCCAGAGTTTGGTATGACAGGATTGATGGCTTTCTTAAAAGCCCGGGCTTTCAGAAAAGTGATGTTGATACAAATCTGTGCTTCAAGGTAAGAGGGAACCAACCTGTATACTAATCCTGTATGTTGATGATCTCTTTCTAAGAGGAGATGAAGGGCTAATATCCTGGTGTAAGAGGGAGCTAATATCAGAATTTGAGATGAAAGACTTAGCCTTGATGCAATACTTCCTAGGATTGGAAGTGTGGCAAAGACAGGGCGAGATATTTCTGGCACAAGGAAAATACACAGTGGATGTGTTAAAGAGGTTTGGTATGATGGATTGCAAATCCATGTCTACTCCGATGGTTACCAACCTGAGGAAGTTGCATGATTCTGATACAGGTTCAGATTTGGTGGATCCCACCATGTATAGGCAGTTGATTGGATCATTGATGTACATGCCACACCAAGCCAGATATATGCTATGCAGTGATTGAAATGAGTCAGTTCATGGATGAACCGAAATAGAGACACTAGGTGGCAGCAAAGCACATGTTGAGATATCTCAGAGGAACCATTACCTATGGTCTGAGATATACATCCAGTGGTGGTCTATTTTTGCATGGGTATGTAAGATGTTGATTGGGCAGGAAGCCCACTGGACCGAAAAAGTAATTCCAGATACTGCTTCAGTTTAGGATCCGCTATGATCTCATGGTCAAGCAGGACACAGGGGTCCATTGCACAGAGTACAACAGAGGTTGAGCACGTTGCAGCAAGTGATGCTAGCAAGGAAGCAGTATGGCTCAGAAAATTGGTTTTTGGGTTGTTTGGTGACAAGCTCGAGACGACGGTGGTTCACTGTGATAATCAAAGTTGCATAAAACTGACAGAGAACCCGGTATTTCACGACAGGTCAAAACATATTGACATGAAGTACCACTACATTCGAGACTTGGTCCAGAGAAAAAATGTAAAGCTACAGTACATAGCCATGAGTGAGCAGGTAGTTGATATCCTGACCAAGCCATTGCCACTGAGACAGTTTGTGCAGCTGAGAGGCAAGCTTGGTGTGGCTGAGAATGACTCTCTCGCTGAGGGAGTGTTAAATTTGGCAGCATCGACAGTCATTCTCCAATGAGAGGCCATATGGGCCACCCTGAGGCTAGCCAGGGAGATTTGGAGAATCAACCAGTCTTGTGAGGTATTGACAAAAGCCATTGGGAACGTACAACCTCTGTGAGTCAAACCAAAACTCAGGACGAACAAGATGCTATATTAACTTGTGAGTCTAACCAAAGCAAAGGCAGAAACTTTGTAAGTCTAAGACAAAAGTCACGATGTAAATCTAATGCAAAAGTCAGGGGGAACGTACAACCTCTATGAGCATAGACAGTCTAGTGCAAAAGTCAAGGGAAATGTACAACCTCTGTGAGCATAGACAGACTAGTGCAAAAGTCAGGGGGAACGTACAACGTCTGTGAGCCTAGTCAAGCCTTGTGAGCCATGAACAAAAGTCAAGGCATCTAGCAAAAGTTAGGTTGAACATAAAATTCCTATGAGCTAGAAACAAACAATCTTCCTGATATTGCAAATGATGTAAATGTATTGATCTAGTGCGTTGGCACGTGTAACACCTTCCACCATGAAGAAATTCGAATTTCCTTGTAAAGAGTCAAGTTGTAAAAAGTCAAAGTTACATGTCTAGGTCAAAGTCAAAGTTGTCAAGTTTGTCGCATGTCGCATGTCGCATGTTGCATGCATGACATGCATGTCTAGTTGCATGTTGCATGCATGTTTAGTTGCATGTTGCATGCATGCATGTCATATACATGCTAAGGAGTTCACATGCATATCATGTCAAGGGCGAGTTCCTAACTGAAGTGTTAAAGTTCAGTTCTAAATCTGATTGTTGAGTTAAGTTCAGTTGTAAAAGCATGCACGCATGCCTCTAATTCGAGCCTCCTCCTCTCTACCTCTCCAATCCTATATAAGCAAGAGGTCGACCCTCTTTTCTACACACTGGGTTATGCAGCGAATAGGTGAGGTAACAAAGAGGTATATCAATCCAGTCCAGAGCGCCTAACAGAGAGGTATATCAGTCCAGTCCAGAGCGCATAACAGAGTGGTGTATCAGTCTATAACAGAGTGGTGTATCAGTCAACAAGAGGCAGTTGTATCAGTCAATAAGAAGCAACAGTAACAATCAATAAGAGGCAGAAATAACAGACCATAAAGACGCAGCGTAGCAGTCCAGAAGAGGCAACGTATATCAGCAAAGATACATCTTCAGTGCTGGTCTGTAACAGGTGATTATAAATCAGCAAGGTCTCTTAGTTGCACAGTCAAGTCCGAGTCAACTTGGCAAGCTCTTTAAGAGCATAATTTCATGGTGGAAAATTTGTAAGTGGTCATGAATTATTAATGCAATAAAAGGAGATTGTTTGTTGAGGTTTTTCTCCATGTATAGGGTTTCCCCAAGGTACATGTGTTGTGATCTTGCATGCTGGTAATTTCTTATGATTATTGTTGTTCTACTTTATGAACGATGTCAAGCTAAGTTATAAGTACAATCAGAATTTAAAAGAAGTACTTACAGTATTTAAATCAAGCTCATATTTTAACAGAAAGAAGAAGTCTATATTACTCGACCCCCATGTTTTAAAGTTAAAGGACAAGAGCACAAAGTTTGCAAATTAATCAAAGCTTTATATGGCTTGAAACAAGCACCTAGAGCATGGTATGTCAAAATGAATGAATACCTTAGAAGTGTTGGTTTTCATCACAGTGAGTTTGTTGATACTTTGTATTTCAAGATGCAAGGTCAAAAGTTGGTAGTCATTGTCCTTTATGTTGATAACTTAATCAGTACAAGGAATCGTGAAGTTCACATCAAGCAAGTGAAACAAGAACTTCAAAAGGGGTTCAAAATCACTAACTTGGGGCCACTTCGATACTATCCTGGAGTGGAAGTTTCTCAACAATCTCATTGAATCTTCCTTAGTCAAACCAAGTATGCAACAGAACTGTTAAAGAACTTTCCCATGGAGGATCGTAAACCCTCTCTTACACCTATGGAGCAAAACTTAAAAATTTCAAAATTTGAAGGGAGGACTTGGTGAATAGTGCTAGCTACAAATAGTTGATTGGAAGCCTCATTTTCTCGAAAAATACTCATCCAGATTTGTCATATGCAATCAATATTATTTCCAGATTCACGGATGAACCTAGAGAAAGTCACTGGAATGCAACAAAAGGGTCCTTAAATACATTCAAGGTACAAAAGATTTTGGAATTCTTTATACGGGTTCAGCAACAATATCTTGGAGTCGTAAAAAGCAAGCTACAGTGTCAAATTCTTCAGCAAAGGCAAAATACATCTTAGCTTGGGAAGTAACCCAAGTCAACCTAGTCCTTGTCCTTACCCATCTTATTTACAACAACAGGACTTAGCTTGACCACGTGAGATTCCCCCCTTAGGTTAGTGATGATGGCCTAGAAGTGCAGAGGCAAGGCCGTTGAGGTGACAGTGGGCGGCTTGCTTGTTTGTATCCTTAGGATTTCCCTTGAGTAAGGTTGGAATTTTCCTTTAGGGAGTGTCTGAGGGATAACATTTTGGTGTTGTTGTCAAGGATAAAGTCCATTCCCTAGGTATTATGAAGTTGGGCTTCAACGTTTTTCGGTGAGTATCTAAAGAATTTCATAAGTTGACTCTCCCGGTGACTCCATTGAAGGGAAGAAGACCAAATCCCTTAGATAATTTAGAGCTTAGGTGCTTGTAAGGTGAAGCAAGTATCTTGTTGGCATTCGTTTGATTATTCACCCTGGTGACTCCACTTTGGTCAAAGTTGGTTGAAAATTGCTCCATGGGAATTTCATAAACAATTTGTTATTCTTGATCTTAAAGGAGTTCATGGATACCCTAATCATTACTCTCCATAGATATAATGGTGATCCTTCATTAGCCATTCCTCACATTGAGAATTTCCTAAGAAACATTTCAAAGATCAACGTGACACATGAGGATGTAATGATAAAACTTTTTGTATACTTTTGTGGGATGGAACAATGTAATTGGGTCAAACATTATGGGGGTCCAAAAAGTATAACCTCCATGGATCTTTTCCTTAATATTTTCTTAAAACGTTGGGGTCCTCCTTGTTAAGATTGTAAAATTTCTTTAAGCAACCATCTATTACATTACAAGAGAACAAGGAGGATGAAGTGGTTCAACCCATTGAAATTTAGGATACCCAAACCATTATTATGTAGAGAGGGTTAACGATCTTCCGTAAGGGCGGCAAGTGCAGGGGGATTCTATATAATCCCGGAGGAAATAGACTGGCGTTTTATGCATGGGGGGGCTAGGAAATCTAATCAATAACCTAGCCGAGGTGTATTGTCTTTGAAAAGGCTTGAACATGGAAAAAGACGAAGGGCTGAGGCAAATTCAAGTTTGTGGAGACTCGATGATGATAATAAGAGCAATGATCAGTGAAAAGATGTCGAAAAACAACTCCCTAAGCTCACTTTTTAAGATAATTATCGGATTAGCCTCATGGTTTGACAATATATCCTTCTTCCACATCAAAAGAGCTTAATGCTCAAGCCGACTATTGGGCCAAGGTGGCCACATCCTTTAGTCATGGAACAATGTTAAAAAGCGGGGTTGTTCAACCCTCCCCCATTCCATAGTTTATGAAGTCGATCCATCACATCGCATCAATGGCAAGCAATCAAAGGGCACCTCGAGGTATGGGAGGTAGTTGGAAGTAGCCGCTCACACATATGAATCGAGGTAGTAGGAAGGAAGCCATCAATGTCAAATGTGCGAGCTCCCTTTGAAATGTGGGACGGAGATCGAGCCCGCAAATTCCTTTCATTTTGTTCTATTGTGGAAAGTTGTTGTTCAGGCTTCACCTCCTTGTGATTGTGGGTTTCTGTGGGAGGTTTTTCCTTGTGGCTTGGCACCCTCCATGCTAGTAACACTTCTCGTCATCATTAGGAATCCTCTGGGTTTCAATGAGTTCTTTAGATTTGTTGGCTCATCTGAAGATTACAATATTGCAGCTATTTTTTTCATTAAAACTGGAATAGGCCTGGGTTTCTTGAGGTATTATTGTTTTGGCTTCTCTGTTAGTATTTTCTCCTTAAATGTTTTTGAGGGTTTTGACCCGTTGGCAAGAGTTTCGGTGCGAAGGATCTTGGTTGAGGAGATGGAGAACCAATATTAAAAAGAGGTAAAGAAAATAGTCTGCAGGCAGAAGGAGTATAACCAGGCAACCAACAATGCTCTACGTGGTCTATCTGAGAAATTTTCTAAGAATTTTACTGAGATAGAGCGAGTTAATGCAGAGAATATGACTAGCATCATGAATATTCTCCAATTACAACCGCAGCGAATGGAAAACTTGAAGGCAGAATGCCAACAGTTGTGTAATATGATCCCCCTGCAACGTAATGGATCCCCATCTCTAGCATCGAATAATCAAGGTTCTGTCAATATTCAACACTTAGAGGTCGGGGAAGAGGATACAAGGGGACGACAACTCACCCCCATGGAGGTAGAGGAAACAGGCTCCCGCCATTCTGTTGAAGGGCAGGAAATTCACGACAATGTCCCTCCGTAATGTTTTATGTATTTCAGAACAGTAAAGTTTTTGGGTCAATTTTGTATACAGGCCACATGCCGAAATACTTGGACTATTAGTCTATTGTCAGTCATAGTATGTCTGCTAGTTGATGTAGAACTAGCTCTAACTACGAATCTTTTTTGGACTATGTATGAACGTAGTTAGCTTCCACGCAGCCCCCTTTTATAATGAGATATATATTATGTTTCTGTTGAAAAAGAAAAAGATCTTTCAAAATTTAATGGTGGTTCGCTTTTAGCTATTCCTCATGTTGTAATTTTTTTAGAATATACTTCAAGGATCAATGTAATACATGAGGATGTGTTGATGAGGCTTTTTGTATCCTCTTTGGGAGAAGAACAAAGGGATTGGATTAGATATTGTAGAGGTCTAAGAGGCATATCTTTCGTTGCAGATTTCATTGAACTCTTCCTCAAATGTTAGGGTCCTAGATCTCAAAGGTATGAGAATATTTTTCAAGATCTTATGGAAACCATGCAGAAAAAGGAAGAAGCATCCCAAGCTTCCATTTATGAAAACCAAGAGCTTGAAGAAAATGGTGATGAAGAAGATCAAGAGCCACATATCAATCTCATCCATGAAGATTTTGATGTTGAAAACCAAGCTCAAAGCTCAATAAAAGACCAAGATCATGAAGATAAATGAAGTTATCAAGCACTTGAAGAAGAAGACCTTCCTCAAGAGCCGCCTCTTGAGAATCAAGCACATGTTGACAATCAAGAAGTCATTGAAATTTCTTGTCATGAGTCCATCCAAGAAGATCAAGAGCATGATGAGGTCTCTCATTCATCCATTCATGAAAAAAAAGGTATAATTCTCCTCAATTTTTTGAACTTAATTATGCATCTATTGAAGAATTTAGAGAAGAGTTATGTTCAGATTTGTTTACTTTTACAACTAGTGAAAACGTGGGCAAAGTAAATGATATGCATTTTAAGAAATTTAATCATGATTTGGATAAAAGTTAATGGAAATTTATAGGAAGTCCAAAATATGCTACATCTAATGAAGGAAGTGATGTAAAAGTATGTCCAAAAACTCTTCGTGATGATTTTCAACTATGTTCAGAAATTTTTGTAGTAAATTTCCAACAAAGTTCACTTGTAATTAATTCAAAAAATTTCCTACTTAGTACTCAGAAAGTTCAAAGCCTTGTTAGAAAATCTCTCCGAAAATAAAATCAAGATACTCATGTTAAATAATGGAGGAGAATACACCTGAAATGAATTTAGAAGCTTTTGCAGAAATGTCCGGATTAAGGAGCTCACCACTCCCAATAATCCTCAACAAAATGGTGTAGCAAAAAGAAAGAATAGAACAATAATGGAAGCAGTGAAGACTATGATCCGCGATCAAGATCTTCCTATGCACTTATGGGCTGAAGCAGCAAGAGCAACAGTTTATGTCCAAAACAAATTATCCCACGGTGCACTTGGATTCAAAACCCCCGAAGAAATGTTCTCCGAAAAGAAGCCAATAGTAAGCCATCTCAAAATACTTGGTTGTCCAGTGTTTGTACACATTCCGAAAGAAAGGAGAACCAAGTTGGATCCTTCAGGAAAGAAGGGAATATTTGTTGGATACTGTGAGGTCTCTAAGGCCTTCAGAATTTACATACTAGGTTACCATCATATTGAGATCAGCAAAGATGTAACCTTTGATGAAGATGCAGCACTCAAAAGATCAAGGAAATGCCAACTTGAAGAAGTATATGAAGAAGAACCTGTAGCTCCCAGAGTTGCAGAACCTATGAAGGAAGTTATAGTTACCCTCGATGATGAGATTCCAGAAAATCGTGATATGATAGAATCTCAATAACCTCAATAGATGACGATCTCTCACAAGAGAAAGTCAGCTTGGTCAAGGGAACTTATTCAAGATGGAGAGAAGTATGGTGCCCCAGAAGGAACCATGAGACAAAGCAAGAAACCTAAGCCATTCTCCAATTGTATGGCTTTGATGTGTCATCTCATAGAAAAGGAACCTACTTGCTTTGAAGAAGCCATTCAGAAGAAAGAATGGGTGGATGCCATGACAGAAGAATACTAGTCCATTATAAAGAATGATGTATGGGAAATAGTTCCCAGACCAAAGAACAAAGATGTGGTATCTTCCAAATGGATATACAAGATAAAACATGCTGCAGGCGGAAGTATTGAAAAACATAAAGCAAGATTTGTAGCTCGTGGCTTTTTTCAAAAGGAAGGCATTGATAATGAAGAGACGTTTTCTAGTGTAGCCAGATACACTTCTGTCAGAACCATCATGGCTCTTGCAGCCAAGATGAGGTGGAAGTTACACTAGATGGATGTGAAAACAGCCTTCTTAAATGGTGTTATTGAAGAAGAAGTGTATATAGAACAACCACAAGGGTTTGAAGTTGAAGATAGAAAGACTCATGTCTGTAGGTTGAAGAAATCTCTATACGGATTGAAGAAAGCTCCTAGAGCTTGGTATAGCAGAATTGATAGTTTCCTGACGAGCTTGGGCTTTACCAAGAGTAAAGTTGATTCTAACCTTTACATCAAGGTTATGAATGATGAGCCAGTTATATTGTTGTTGTATGTGGGTGACTTATTCTTAACTGGAGAAGAAACGCTCATCACAGATTGTAAGAAGAAGCTCCTTGCAGAGTTTGAGATGAAAGACCTAGGCCCGATGCATTATTTCTTAGGTCTTGAAGTTTGGCAGAGCCCAGAGAAGATCTTCCTTAACCGAGGGAAGTATGCAGTTGAAATACTAAAGAGATTTGACATGTTGGAATGTAAATCCATGAACACACCCATGGAAACAAACTTGAAGCTCCTGGTTTATACTTCGTCAGTATTGGTTGATGCTACTCTATACAAACATATTATTGGTTTGTTGATGTATCTGACGAATACCAGGCTAGATATATGCTTTGTTGTGAACACCTTGAGTCAGTATCTAGTAGAGCCCAGACGTGTTCACCTGGTAGCTGCAAAGCATGTGATGAGATACCTTAAGGGTACATTGGACTATGGTCTCTGTTATACTGGAGATCATGACTTCAGATTGTATGGTTATACTGATTCAGATTGGGTTGGAAGTGCTTCTGATAGAAAGAGCACTTCAGGATGTTGTTTCAGTCTGGGGTCAGCCATGACTTCATGGAAAAGTGGAATACATTGTAGCATGTTCCGCCAGTTGTGAAGCCATATGGCTTCAAAAGTTGTTGACAGGTCTACTCGATCTGGAGATGGAAGCCACCGTGATTCTATGTGATAATCGAAGTTTTATAAAAATGACGAAGAACCCAATGTTCCATGATAAGTCGAAGCACATACAGATCCGGTATCACTACATTCGTGATATGGTGCAGAGGGAGCTATAAAGCTCCAATATGTTGGCACAGATGAGCAGGTTGCAGATGTGTTGACCAAGCCTCTGTCTCGTGTGAAGTTTGAATACTTACGAGACAAGCTTGGTGTTGTCCGAAAGGACCTCCCTCGAAAGGGGGAGTGATGTTGATGATACTATGGTATCCTGACCAACAGCGGGTAGCTCCGTTAGGATTTTATATCCTAGGGGATTGATCATCCCTGGGCAGATCCCGAAGGTCTGGTAAGGACAGTCTGTCAAAGTACCTGTGCATGTCTATGCTAGCTATGGTCAGTAATGGTAGCTCTGTTAGGATTTTATATCCTAGGGAATCTTTTGATTCCTGGGCAGATCCTGAAGGTCCGGTAAGGACGGTCTGTCAGAGTACCACAAAATGTTGTTGTTGCACCTGCCTCATTCTGTTGCCTCGTGTTGATGATGTTGTTGTCTCAGCCTAGTGCTGATGATGTTGTTGTCTTAGCCTCGTGCCGATGATGATGTTGTATCAGCCTCGCATTGTTGATGATGTTGTTTCAGCTTCATGTTGATGATGATGATGATGATGATGCTACTCCAGCTCCATGCTATGAAGGATGATGATATTGATGACGAGAAAACTTCCAATGATTTGTAGATATGCCAGTTAGTGTTTCAGATGTTGATGATGATGTTTCCCTCTCTTTCTCCTGATGATGTTGTATTGGGTTATGTCAGTAGAATACCCTTCTCGTTAAGGGGGAGTGTTGAAATATTGTAACTTCAAAGTATATTCTAATTATAATTGAGTTATTATCTTATAGATCAAATCCCCTTTTGTGGATTGATCATGTCGGGTCTTGTATAAGACCAAATCCCCCTTTGTGGATTGGTCAAACCATAGCTATATGGTGATGTTTGCAAAGTCGGCCCCTAGGGTTTAATAAAGTGGTTTTAACCACTACTGGAAGAAGTCGTCCCTACTTGGTGAAGAGACATAACCCTAGCGCCTCATCAACTAGTATTTATAAGTGAGGAAGGTGCCTCATTTGTTCACTCACTCACTCACACTTCTAGTGCGCATCTTTTGAAGGAATCTGCAATTGGAAGAAGGGGAAGAGAGGTGCATGCTCAGTCCTAGTCTTTTCTTTGTGGTTTTTTCTTAAGTCTTGGCATTGTATTGGCAATCTATTATTGAGGATGTTTTTGCTAGTTTTTCTCCCCCATGAGGGTTTCCCAAGATAAAATGTTTTGTACCTCGTGATAGTGTTTCTTTCAGTGATCCTACTTATGTTGTTATTCTCTAGTAAATTGAAAAGAACTTGATAACAACTCTAAATTTAACACTTCCAACTTTACACCTTGGAAGTATAGATTGTAGATGTTGTTGGACGAGGTTGAGTTTTGGATGTTCTTTTAAAAACAAGGTCATTGTTCCTATCGATCCTGCTTAGTTTGCCAATTACAAGGAGGAGGCTAGGGAAAGGTGAATCACTTGATTCGATGGACTATTTTATCCCTCACATTGTAGAGAAGAAGACAACCAAGGAGATGTATGATGTTTTCACAGCTTTGTACCAAAGTATGAGCATTTCTTACAAGATGTGCATCACAAATAAGCTCTACACCACCCGCGTGAGTGACACAAATATTGTGGCTACTTACTTTATGAAGATCACAAAGTTAAGAGATCAATTGGCTACCATAAGGGTGAAGGTTGAAGATGAGGAGTTGGTGCCCATTGCATTGAAATTTTGAATAGATTTTCTTCATCTTGGAAACCCTTTGTCCAATGTATTTGTGCTTGTGAGAAGTTGCCCACCTTTAAGAAGATTTGGGATGACTTTGTGTAGCAAGAAACAAGGCTAGAGACTAGTTCAACCGAGGAGATTGAAGTAGGAGACCTTGCCCTCATCCAAAGGATGAGAAAGGGAGGAAAGAAGGGAGTATCCCAGCAGGGTAAGAAAGAGAAGTCATGTTCTTCAAACCAAAGTAAGAAGGATTTAAGTCATGTAAAATGCTTCAACATTCAACAAAAAGGATACTATGCCATCACAAAAGAAGAAAGGAAAGGCCAAGAAGAAAAATTAATAGATTGCAAGGGGTGCAGAGACTATAGCTAGATTGGATGTGTTAATAGTCCAAGCTTGAGACCGCAATCTCCATGGTCTCCTCTTTCAACCAACTTAGTGTCCAGTGTTGGTTGGTGTGTGGGCTGCAATGCATTAAGACATATGACTTATGACAGGAATATCTTCAACGAGTTTCAAGAGCAAAAGGGAGGTGTGCGTGGAGTTCGGTGATGATACCACTTATCCTATGAAGGGATTGGGCTCCATCTCTTTCCAAATGCCTTCAAGTAATGTTATTGATTTGAATGATGTTTTGTTTGTTCTTGCTTTGACGAAGAACCTTCTTTCAAATTCTTGCATGGTAGATCTACATTGTGAGGCCAAGTTTGATGCACAAAAGGTCATTATTAGAGATCGAACCCATGTTGAGGCCAAAATGGTTTGAGTTGGTGCTCTTTATAGACTACAAAAAGATCCAGGTTTGAGTAAAGAGATTCAAGAAAGGATGCCTCCTTACCCTCTACTTCAACACGCCAGAAGCCAAGATGGCTTACTCAAACATCACAAGATGCACATGAGCATGTATGAGTCACTAAAACTTCAGTTTGGGCAAGTATTCCTCCTAAGACATTTTCCAACCATGTTGCATTGACTTCTTCCATTGGTGAGCCTTCCAATTTTGCAGAACAAGCGTGGAGTGATGCCATAACAAAGAAGGGTGATGTTTGGGAGATAGTTCCAAAACCTTTGGTGGGATGAGTGATTGATTCCAAGACTACAACAGACCTATATTTACAAGTTGCAAGGACAAATGAGGTATAGAGGGAAAAGACTAGTGTTGTAGAAAACACTTTCCTTGCAAAGAGAGTGTGTTATTTTTTGGTTGCTCCAAAAGTGTTTTCACCTAGTTAAGAGAGCACTTCATGGGATATGATGGGCTTGCGGTCTCCTAGCCCCTCTTTTTATCTTTTACTTACATTTGGAGAGCTTAGATTGGGTGTATGTTTTCCTTGGGATTAGTGCTAGTGAGTGAGGCACACTTTTTGATGCAGTAGGTGGCACATGTGACGTATTTGGCATCTTCCACAAGGACACACTCATTGAGGTGGATGGGCATTTGGCAAGTGTGGAGTAACCACTTTAGTGTTAAATTTTTAATTAAAATAAAGTACCAAGGCAAGTGTTTCTCTTCCCTAGGCGCCTAAGGGGAGAAATTGCCGAATGTGGGTCTTAGTCAAATTAATTTGTGAGATGCAAATTAAAAGATAAATTTATGATTAAAGTGAGGGTGAGTGAAGAGACACCAAATCTCAGCCACCCATCTAATCTAATCTCAGCCGTTAGATTAGAAAACTCCTCACCTTCCCTCATGAGGTTGATTAAGGCAAGTGGGCGCACCCATTCTTGGGTAAGAAGTTGGAGAAATCTTGGTGAGATGCCAAGAGCAAGGGAAGAAAGTGAACATCAGTCTTGTTGAGAGAGCAAGAGACTCTTGGTGAGATGCCAAGAAGTTCTTGGTGAGATGCCAAGAACAAGGAAGTTGAAGCATTCTTGTTGAGAGAACAAGAGGAGCTCAAGCATTCTTGTTGAGAGAACAAGAGAGAGCAAGAGAGAGGTCGAGCTGAAGAAAAGAGACAGCAGCTGCAATTTCTGGGAGTATTGGCATGCATTCCAAGACTGTCGAATAACATTGAGTGGCACAGAAATTGAATCTTAGCAGAGTTTTGGCATGAATTTCGTGACAGTCCGTGCAGCATTAATTGTCGTACAGTTGTACGAATTTCTGGTTCAGAAATTGAGGAGCAAAGCTACAGGAATGTCCAGATAAGTTTGTGTAAATATCTAAAGATGAATATGCTGTAAAAGAATTTCTCAGAAGCTCATAAATAATACAAAACCCTCTCTCACTGGTTTTCCCCTTGTGAGTTTTTCCAGGGTTGAAGTTAGACCGAATATCTTTGTGTCTATATTTTCTGAGTTTTGCATATTGCTGATATTTTATTTCTGCGTTGAAAACGATGTTCAGAATCCTCATGTTTCAGTTCTGAAATTTATTTATGTTAAGTTT
>ML784976.1:482696-494622 GCA_009831015.1 Picea engelmannii | reverse complement strand
AAGTTGAAGCATTCTTGTTGAGAGAACAAGAGGAGCTCAAGCATTCTTGTTGAGAGAACAAGAGAGAGCAAGAGAGAGGTCGAGCTGAAGAAAAGAGACAGCAGCTGCAATTTCTGGGAGTATTGGCATGCATTCCAAGACTGCCGAATAACATTGAGTGGAACATAAATTGAATCTTAGCAGAGTTTTGGCACGAATTTTGTGACAGTCCGTACAGCATTAATTGCCGTACAGTTGTACGAATTTCTGGTTCAGAAATTGAGCAAAGCTACAGGAATGTCCAGATAAGTTTGTGTAAATATCTGAAGATGAATATGATGTAAAAGAATTTCTCAGAAGCTCATAAATAATACAAAACCCTCTCTCACTGGTTTTCCCCTTGTAGGTTTTTCCAGGGTCGAAGTTAGACCGAATATCTTTGTGTCTATATTTTCTAAGTTTTGCATATTGCTGATATTTTATTTCTGCGTTGAAAACGATGTTCAGAATCCTCATGTTTCAGTTCTGAAATTTATTTCTGTTAAGTTTTTATATGCTGAAACACCACTGAGTATATGCTGAAACACAAGGCTGTAGTATATGCTGAAACACAGTGCTGAGTCATATGCTGAAACACCGCTGTGAGTATATGCTGAAACACAGTGTTGAGATAGATGCTGAAACACAGTGCTGAGATAGATGCTGAAACACAGTGCTGTAACATATGCTGAAACACCGCTGTGACATACGCTGAAACACCGCTGTGACGTATGCTGAAACAGTGCTGAAACTGAGTTTGGCATTTAAATTTGGTAGAAAATTCAGTGAGACTAAAACTGGGTGGGATTTTGAAAAAATTAACATTTAGAAGAGGGTGTTAGGTATTTGGTGGTTGGTCCCTTGGCCATAGGAGCATGTAGCCACCTTACACACAATTCGAGGTGGAATGCTTGAGTCGAGGAGCCATTGATTGGAGAGAACGCCATCTCAGAGGAGGAGTGCTTGACTTAGCCTAGGGTTGCTTGGGACTTAGTCCATGTTTTATTGTTGGCCTCCCTCACCTTAGTTTATATAAATGGAGGAGAGTGTCATTGTTAAACAACTACTATGTATCTTAAAACTGGATAGCTAGTGTGATGCTAGTTGTTTGGATCATCTTGGAAGATCATGTATTACTCTTTTGACAAGCATTAGTTCTCGTGGGATGCTAGCACTAGGGTTCCTTGGCTTGCGAGATGCAAGTGTTGAGTATTGTAGCTTGTGGGATGCAAGTGTGTTAACCTCCTCAATAACTTGTGTGATGTAGGTAGGAGATTTTCTGGTTTCACAGTTGGTGTGATGTTGGCTTGTTTGGAAGCTCTAATAATTCACTTGTAGAGCTTGGTGGGATGCCTTCACTAGCCTTTGTATTGTTAGTCAAGGTTTGCAATAATTATGGATGTCCTAGCTAGGGTTTGGGACACACTAAAGAGTCCTTGCTTGGGATGAGCTAAAGGGACATATCATACTAGCTTGGGATGAGCTCGAGTATTGTAATTTATCTTCATTACTATGATAATATGAAGTGTACCATTGTTTTCCTAAATTTGTGATTACAGATAAGATTTCTCTCATGTGTTGTCCTAGTTTCATGGTTGTTTTAGTAAGCTAATTTATTAGGACAACAATGTTGAATGCAATGTTGTTTGAGCATGTTTAATGAAACTTTCATATATGATTTGCCGTTGTTATATTTACATTGTAATCGAAATAACTTAGAGATTTGTGTATTGAGATAAGTCGCTTTTTTCCAAGAAAAACCTTGTGGGATCCACCGGTCTTCCCAGAATATCCGGATGGATAGCAACTCAATTACCAACAACAGTAGCGGTTGGTAAACCCAAGGGACTCTACTAGATTTGAACCTCTAACCTAAGGCCTCCACGTCAACAACATGCCTTAGGCAGATGGTTCAACCAATTGAGCTAACCATTGGAGCTACGCATTGAGATAGATCTTGCCCTAAGTACTACCAAAATGATCTAAGCTTGAAGCCTTTATGGTGTCTACATTCTTGAGTTTACTTAGAAGTAGTGTTGGGCAGATTTGAAGTTTCTTGCAAGGTTTTTAAGAAATTAGTTTCAGCACTAATGCTAAAATCTCTATGAAGTAGATTCATGGCCTCATAGAAGTGACGTGGAAATTTCAGATTGGGCAAATTTTTGAAATTTCTACAACCTGTAGAGCAGGATCTAGTCGAAATATTGAGCCCCTTGAACAAATAATTGAGGTGAATTCAGTACTAACAAATTTGCCATTTTTATAACCAAGGCATTTAGAGGAGAGAATAAATTACATGGTTGTTGAGATGGTTTGATGTATGTTGGAGCGTAGGGCAATGTCAAATAAGTATTGGGCAAAAGATATATACATTATTGTATATAAACTAAATAGGTGCCCTACTAAAGCAATGAAAGAGACCACCCCATTAGAGGCTTGGCCTACAAGAAAGCCTCATGTTGGTCACCTCAAAAATTTTGGATTCGTTATTTATGTTTTAGTTTCAAAAGAAGAAAGGACCAAATTAAAATTTTGGATTCATTATTTATGTTTTAGTTTCAAAAGAAGAAAGGACCAAATTAGATGTTAAACGTAAGAAGTGAATGTTTGTTGGTTTTAGTTATTAATGTTAGGTTGATAGATGGCTTGATGTGACCACTAACAAGATAACGACCCGTGTAATGATTGTGGATGAAAGTACAACAATTTTCTAGCCTGAATCAGATAGGAAATCTGATCAAAATTGTAGCGATGGTTGTTGTTTACAAGCTAAGAAATCAGCAAAGATGCATGGTAAGAAAGAGCACATTAAGGGACAATCATTGGGTGGCAATGTGCATGAAGAGCACAATGAGGATGAGGTCAAAAATGCTTAGGTGTAGAGTAATATCAATTGTGATTTTTTGAGAAGAAACCAGAGAAAATGAGACATGTGGGGTACAACACCACCTTGGAGGTTTTGCAGTTGGAGAAGCTTCTTCAACCGAGAGAGGAATGGCCAACTAGGACCTATGAAAAAATGTAAGCAGCGGGAACAAGTTTATTTATTTTTATTTGTTACGGTAGTAAAGTCGCAAGAACGTTGTGTTGTTAAAAAGGATAAGTGAAAGAAAAACCTCTGACTCGTGTGTGTGTAGGCAAATTACTTCTAGAATATGGCAGGACAAAATATTGTCAATGATGGGAGTTCAATTTAGTTGGTGTAATTTCCAAATGAATGTAAAGAGTGGCAAAGTTCAACTACAGGTGTAGTGGAGAGGTTGGGCTCCTTACAAAGCATGGTAGGCTTAGAAGCCCTAGTTTTTTAGCATCGATTAGTTGTGCTACGAAGGTGTTGACATAGTTCATTTATTGGACAAACCGGACACTGCATGAATGGTACAAGGGGTGAATTTTCCAATGATCATTGACTCCAATCCCGCTTGTGAGTGAGTGGAAGATCAAATGGTTGATGACTAGGTATCAACCATGTCAAATACAAGGTTGGAAATCAGCTTTATCTCGTGTGTTGTGGCAACATCAAAGAGACGTACATGGTATAGATAGAAGGGAACAAAAGGGGAAGTTGTGAAACTTACTCTAATGTTGTTCAATTACTAAAAGGCAAGTTCCACACAGCTTCTACAACTTGCTTGGGCCAAATAAGTTTGCTAGATTTTGGGACAAGCAATTATGTCTACCATAACCATTAAGGTTACATGATAAAATAGAATGTTTAATACGGACCATACTTTCTAACTTGGGAGTTTAAGCTAGGATCTTTATTTTATAATAAAGTTATAATTGTCTTGACTAAATATCAATTAAGTCATATTTAATAATTAAATGCCAAGGAATATGAGATGAACAATCACTCTCATTAAGGATACGTAAATGACTCTCGTATATTTTGAAATATAATAAAATTGAATGGCTCTCTCTCTCTCTTGTTGGTTTGCATTCCCTGCTATTGTGTATGTTGTGTTTGATATTCTTATCCAACAATTTTCTCTAGCCTCTTTTTTCACTCACCATAACCAGTGAACAGCATAAGATAAGCATTCCTTCTTCATGCTCAAAAACATATTTCTTGTTTGTTGTTGACTTTAATGAGTTGAGCAATGGCCACAACTTTTGTTTCCCTCTCAAAATTTCTAGTTTAATTGAGTAGCCACAATACATTTTTCGTGTGGAAATTTATGCACTCTTCGACTTTAATGCAAAAAAAAATTGCACCTCTTAACAAGAGGTTTCCTAGATCTTGACTCTGAATTTTCAACCTTAGGGCTGTTATGGACTACAAATAAAACACCAGCAAAACCGGACAGTATTTCAACTCTTAACAACCCTAAAAATCTAGGCAATCCAAGAGAAAAGATATCAATGTATTTCGATAAGTTACAGCCCTCTAGGGAAATCTTACCCTTCATATAACAGATCTTAAAACACTTATGACAATTGTAAATACAGTTGTAAATCTACCATTATATTCTTCAATTACAAAGTTAAATCACTTAACATAACCACCCTTAACTTATGTGAAATCAGCAAGACATATGGTGCTGAAAATTACAAACCATGAAGAATATAGATGGCAGAAAATCAATTATGCAATTTACACAATGGATAGCTAGAAACTTTGTTTATATGCATAAAGATGAAGTTCATGCACATACCATAGCCTTACAACAAGGCTACTACAATCCTCTAGTTCTCCAAAACCTTAGCACCGAGGATATCCAACAAGCATGTCCTCCAAGGAAAGACTTTTCATCTCAAAACCCTAATCTTTGAATCCCCAAGGTTGAAACCCTCACCCTAGTTTTCAAGATGCTCCAACAAGCTCAAGAAACCCTAGTGACTCCAATAGAGAGAGAGAGAGAGAGATCGATTACATAAGAAGATACAAGAGAGAGAAACAAGTGGTATGCTCCTCTTGATCACATCTCTAACAGAAGAGTGATAAGAATGAATGAGTTATGAATGAATGAATGAAGGACTCTCTCCTTCCTCTATATGTGGGCCAATGCCCTTACAATATGAGAGATGAGAGAAGCCAACAATACATATGTGGGCCAATGCCCTTACAAGCAACCTACAATAACACATGTGGAGCATTACACTCCATGGGTACACATGTCAAGCTCCAAGGTGATGTCATCTACAAGCAAGGCTCCAAATGGAAGGGTGCTCCACAAGGTGTGTCTGACGCTCCTCCTACAAGCCTCCAAAGGCTCCATCAAACCTCCTAAGCCCATGTACTCCATTGGGTCCATTCCCTCTGTATGAACATTGTTGCAACCCATGCATCCTAGAGCCAACACCAAGCCTCCATGCAAGCTACCCTATGATGTCTAGGGCCCAATGTCCTCCTCCAAGATGCAAAACACTCCTCCTAAGTGGGGTGTTCTCCAAGCAAGTAACCATCTCCATGTGGCCATCATGTAGAACGTCACTAAAGCAATAAGGAGATATGTGATTCCCTAGGAAAGAATATCAATGAAGCACCCAATTGAGGTCAAGCAACCACTGAGTAAGCCATCTCCAATGTACAAATCAATCACGAAGCATCTCCAATGTAAAAATCCATCATAGACCATCTAATGGATATACACCCTGTACCCCAAATTTCATGAAGCACCCCCAAACATGGTGTAAACACTTACAAACCATCTCCAATGAACAAATCCATCACAAACCATCCTTTTGATGATCATACACCATGTACCCCAAATTTCATGAAGCACCCATCTCAGCTTCCTAGGAGCTAGAGTAGTTGAGGGCATGTCCACACCCAATCTCACCTCATTTCCCTTTGAATTTGACTCATCTCAAGTCTCTACATCAATCTATGGAACAACAAACTCCTCTCTCTCCTCAATCACTGAAGGAGAATCTTGTGAATTAGAAGACCTCACATCCTCATCAAGTATCACATCTCTACTCACCACGGTTGTAATGAACATAAATATATCAAATAAATAATAATAATAATAACAAATAATAAATGAAGTGACAAATCCTAACTAAAAGACGTGACCTAATAAAGATTCATGACCTATCAACCATTTCGACTAGATAATGCTATAAGTATAGTATCGCATGGTATTGTATCAACCTATTAATATATCTCATATTCATTATTCAATTATTAAATACTTGTCCTATATGGATTTTAACCTATTGACCTTATGTTGGATATTCCTCTATAAATGAACTTTGTTCATTTCAACAGTCTCCCACTGCGACGAAATATCGATCCTATAAGTTGTAGAAGTATCATTGTATCCATCAATACAAAATGCTATCACAACACCTCAAGCCTCCAAAGAACAATTACCACCAGTGAATTTCAAGGAACAAAACCCGGATCATAAGCAACCTGCCAAACTCCATCATCCCTCAAGTCATCATCAAGGGCCAAAATCTTTGGACACCACCTCATGAGTCGTTTAGGTCATCTTGCAAATATAATCACATCTCCATATAAGATCAACACAAACTGGATCAGGTCTATAAAAATCATAATGATAAACAACTAGACAAGTCAACTCCTCAATCCTAAAATACCAAGCTTGCGATGCAAGCAACAACCCACGCAGGGCTATCATCAACCTGTGAACATGAGAATCCCTCTTATGCACCTCAAAACCTCCAACAACTGAAACATCAACCTATACATGGTCACCTCCCTCTTTCTAAGCGAGCCCTAAAGCAAGAGTAACATCAAGGTCAACTCCCTCTGCCTGAGACAATCCAATAACCTCATCCCTATACTCTACAAAACTCCCATCGGCTACAAACATGGAATCAATCTCAACATCACTGCACAAAGTATCAAACTTCATGAAGGTATACTCTACTCCATTATCTGAGCAAAGCATTTTGATCTTCCTTCTTGTCTGATTTAAACCAAATTCTTGAACTCTGTGAACATGTTGAACACTTCATCCTTAATCTTCAAACAATAGATCCAAGCCTTATGAGAGAAATCATCAATAAAAGTGGCATAGTACCAAGTTACCAACTACCTGTCAAGGAAGCGAAAGACATAGGTCCACACACATTTGAATGGATCAAATCAAGACTCCCTCTTTACCTATGCTCGCTACTAGGAAAATCAACCTCGATGTGCATACCAAGAGCACATCCTTCGCAAACACCTTCCTGCTCTATCTTGAAGTTTGGCAATCCCTCCACTAAGTTATTCAAGAAAGGAAGCACTCCATAATGCAAATGACCAAAACGCATGTGCCATAACTAACACAACTTGGTTCTGCCATGCACCAAAGCACCATGCTTCACCAAATTTGTCTACAACCTATAAAGACCTCCAACATGACCTCCTTTTACCACAACATGAATTTGACTTCTAAAGATGACCTCCTAAGCATCAAACTCAACCATAAAATAGAAGATCTACCATACTTAACACTAAAAAAAAAATCCTCTTCAACACAGGAACAAACAAAACATTACTCAACTCAAGAACGTCACTCGAAGGTGTCTAGAAAGAAATGGAGCCAACTCCTCACACACGATAAGTAGCATCATCACTAAGCTCCACTCATGCTTCCCTCTTGCTCCTGAATCCTGTTGAATAATGACCTATCATATGTCACGTGTCTTGAAGTTCCATTGTCCACATACCATCCAACACTAGACACAATGTTAGAGGAAAGCAAGAGACCAAAGCCATATCCATCCTCAAAAATCTACAATAAGAAGAAGAAACAACCTTTCCAAGGATCAAGGTGCTTCTCTCAAGCAACCTAGGGTATCGCAATCTACAACCTCAACAAAGTCAAGCATCTCTCCCAATTAATCTTCCGCTGAAATACAAGCTCCCTCTTACACCTAGAGTGATCTCAATGACCTAAAAGCTCTAATACCATGTGGAAATTTTTGCACTCTTTTGACTTTTAATGCAAAACATAAATTTCACCTCTTAACAAGAGGCTTCCCATATCTTAACCCTATGAATTTTTAGCCTTAGGGTTGTTATGAAATACAAATAAATCACCAGCAACAACAGATAATATTTCAACTCTTAACAACCCCAAACATCTATGCAATCCAAGAGAAAAGACACAATGTGTTCCGATAAGTTTCAACCCTCTAGAGCAATCTTGTTGTGCATATACCAGATCTAAAAACACTTATAATTGTTGTAAATCTACCCTTTTTTTCTTCAATTATAATGTCAAATCACTTAACACAATCATTCCTAACTTATGCCAAAACAACTAGACATATGGCACTAGCAATTATAGAACCAAGAAGAATATAGATGGCTAAAAATCAAATCCGCAAATTACACAAGTATTGGACAATTGGAAACTTCGTTAAAATGCATAAGCATGTAGTTATTGTACATACCATAGCCTTATCACAAGGCTAGTACAATCATCTAGCTCTCCAAAACCCTAGCTAGGGAAAACCAAACAAACCCTAGCCCACACCAAGGAGATCTAACAAGCATGCATCGCACAAACATGTCCTCCAAGGCAAGATGTCTTCTTCACTTCAACAAGTACAGCATAGGGTTTCATCTCCAAACCCTAATCTCCAAATCTCCAAGGGATGAAACCATAACCCTAGCCTTCAAGACACTCCAGCAACCTCAAGAAATCCTAGCGACTCCAAGAGAGAGAGACACCAAGTACATAAGAAGATCTAAGAGAGAGAGGAGAAGTGGTGCACACCTCTTGATCACATCTCTAACACATGTGATAAGAATGAATAAGTGAAGGGTTCACTACTTCCTTTATATATACGAGAGGTAAGGGAGGCCAACAATACATATGTGGGCCAATGCCTTTACAAGCAACCTACAATAACACATGTAGGCTCACACGTGGAGCACTACACTCCAAAGGTACACATGTCAAGCTCCAAAGTGATGTTGTCCACAAGCAAGGCTCCAAATGCAAGCATGCTCCACAAGGTGTCTCTGACACTCCTCCTATAAGCCTCCAAAGGCTCCAATCCTCCTAAGCCATGTACTCCACGAGGTCCACTCCCCCTGCATGAACATTGTCACAGCCCAGGGGTCACTGAACCAACTCCAAGCCTCCATGTAGGCATCCAAGCTACCCTGTATTGTCTAGGCCCGAATGCCCTCCTCTAGGATGCAAAATGCTCCTCCTCCTTAATGGTGTGTTCTACAAGCAAGTAACCATCTCCATGTGGCCATCATGTAGAATGTCACCAAAGTTGTTAGGAGATCTCCTATGCCCTAAGGAAGAATATCAAACAAGCACCCAATTAAGGTCAGGCAACCACTAAGTAAGCCCTCTTCAATGTGAAAATCCATCACGGCCCATCTCCCATATGCAAATCCATCACAAACCATCCATGGGCTGATCATACACCATGTACCCCAAATCTCATGAAGCGCCCCCAAACATGGTGTAAACACTTTCAAAAACCTCAAAAGATAACATTATATCATGGCCTTTTAAACCTTTCCTTGCCATAAACAAGGTCTAGTTCAAGGTATACAACACCTTGTTGTCTTCAGTACAACGTTCGCTCCTAGCATTGCAATAACAACCACAACCTGCAATTACATTGACTCGTTGGTGTGCAATGTGTCGCGTAAATCATCATCATTACTCGTTAGGCCTTCTTAAACCCTCCTTTGTTGACTTCAATTCAGAACAAACAGGGCAACATTCTAGCACTTTGCTAACAAATGGTCTTTCTATTTGAGTCATGATGTCTATACTCTAAATTGTTGCAACTACAAATTGCATCTACAACCTACCTCCATAACCCCAACTCTCTATCTGGCATAGCAGGGCATATCAACAACCACAATCTTTAACTCTCTATCTATTTTTCCTTCTCGGTGCTTCCATTCTTTTGCAATATACTAGAGTTAGTACCATGCACCATCTAGTATCATCTAACAACTTTGAACACTCATAACCTCTCGCTAATACCAAGTTGATCCATAGAGGGCCAAAGGCAAAATTGTTGATGTTGAACTTTTATTAAGAGGTTTTGCGAATAATGATATCACAATGCAAAAACGAAAGTGTATAGGGCTTATTATCAAAGTGATTTCACTCTAATACCATATTCTAATTTTGTGTTGATTCATGAGATGAAATAAATACAATCGTTACATTTCACTCAATTATGCAAGAGAGAGAAATGTAGGATAACGGCAACATGCAACACTAGGCAGTCAAGTTTGAGAGGAGAATTAAAAGGAGGTTCTATTACTACAACTTTGTTATTGTTCAAAGTGACATAGTAGTATGGCTTTCAGTGACCAACAATTCAAGTGTGGCTTGGCATAACTCTCCCCTTCTTTCCTTCTCAAAACTCCATTGCCCAAGCACAACATGTTGGCCTATTTTTTTATTGCAGCTATGACATTTACATCCACAGTTACAATCGTAATGACACTTGTCTTCACCATGCACAAACAATTGTATTACATAATTGTCTCTTGAACTCTTCATTCCAACTTCAACCTAATTTTCTATATCATTCACAATAGCTTCAAACTCTCAATTGTCTTGTAGGTCTACCCAACAATCTGCAAACACATCAAATGATTACAGTGAGCTAAGGAAACCAAAATGACTTGTACAACCACTGTGCAAATCGCATCTATAAATAGTTCTTAGTCTGCATCCATAGGTAATTCTCCACTTGCAATTGTACTCAATAACAATCTCACAATTCATCCTCCAACCACAATCCACATCCATCTTAGAAATCTGCAAGCTAAGCATGTTTGGGTTTTGTAGTCTATATCCAATTTGAACCCTCTTTTCTCTCTGCAATCGCACTCTACCAATCCTTTTAGCCAACTTTGTTCAAGTTTGATGGCTTCTTTGCAGTCAATCGAACTACTTCTACAGGTACATATTTAGTCGATTTCTCACTGGATCTTCCCAGGTCACCAGTGTACATTTAGCACAGTTTGTGTGTGTATGTGTGTATAATACAAGACCCCACAACAATTGGCTCTTTGAACCCCCGATGTCATGGCCTCCGATAGCCAAAGTGTGCTATGATGGCATGACCCCAAGTAGACCCTGTTGACCGCCTATTCAGCTGGGGGTCAACTCATGTGCCATGAAGTATGCATCATCAGATGCACATATGTTGAAGACAGTATTGGTTCTACTTGGGCATTGGATGCTCCAGCACTAAAATTTTGTAAACGAAATTTCCGCACCCCTGCGTGGGTTGATAATGTAATAAGTCTGCATGGGTCATAGTTAGGTCAGGTACCTTTGGATGTTTCCATTGGGGGAGTTCCTTTCACCGAGGGTTTTTTATCCTCAGGTTGTCAACCGGGCTCTCGGGCCTGGCTGACTTCCCTTGAGTTTTTCCCTCCCACATGCAATAATTTCCTCCAAAGTGGTGAACGGCGTTCTAGTGGTCTCGTCCTTTGGTATCTGTTGTTTAGGAAGGTTGTAAATGACCATGCCAGACAGTGTAGAAAGTTTCGCGGAATTTCGTCGAGTCTAGATAGGTTTTTTTTTAATTAATTTAAATTAATTAATTTTCCTAAGGTTGGAATTTTAATTATTTAATTAATTAAATGTTTTTGAGCAAATATTGTAAAAACTCGGTCTTGGGGTTTTTGATAGGGGTATTTGTGCTCAAAAGAAATGGAATAGCACCCCCTACACCCATTGACCAAGTTTCAGCTCAGTCGGACGAAGTTTACTATGTCTTTGTCCACTCAGAGTCAGAGTCAGTCAAAACAGCAATTTTAATTGCTAAGGTGACATTGCCAGAATGTCAAATTATTGTAATTTTGAGTTTTTGAGTAAGTGTTAAGGTGGCAAAGAGCAAGTTAGACCTTTCCTAACCTACCCAACCCAACCTAACAACTTACCCACTTAAAACACCACCTAAACTTGCCCCCTCACTCACTTTACCCACGCCCTAGGGGGAA
>ML784976.1:444744-462976 GCA_009831015.1 Picea engelmannii | reverse complement strand
AGGCTTTTGTTGGTGACATTAACATTGTGGAACCAAAAGTTCATAATTTTTTCTTTAGGGCCTCTGGAATCCTACTTCTCATATTTAATCTGGAGGATTGCTTGGTGGTAGAATTTTCTAGGTTTTTCAGTTGATCTATGAGACTATTGACTGGTTGCATTTGCCCTAGGGGCTGCAAAATTAGGGTTTCTGGATCAGCTTATATTATAGGGTTTCAAACCCTTCTTGGCCCCTTCAACAAGTTTTCATGAGGTCTTCACAGAAACTTCCTTTTGTCGCACCAGATGCATTGTTTATGTGACACACATATGGCAAATCAAGTTGTATCGAATTCAAAAGAAGATATTCTCGATATTGACTCCACCATATTTGCAGACATCCTTTGTATTCGAAGGGTTGGTACCTTTCAATTAGATGTTGTGGTTGGTGATGTGAGGGCTACTCCTCAGCTTCTTGTAGTGACTCATAGTGACTATAATAAGCCTATGGTTGCTTGCTTGCAAAGGAAGACCCCTCTAAACTCCTCTAATGCAGTTTCCCCTCATAGGTCCGCAAGTTCTATCCCACTCTATGTTATTGATGACTAAGGATTATTCTCAACTTCTATTAGTGGATCAACTTGACTGTGTGGATCTTTATCTTCCACGCTGTTTTATTTTTCCTTATTGGACATACCATATTCAGGGTCATTCAGTGTTTCACATGGATCTTTCCTTTCCCCACTATGATCTTGGTCTCTCTTGGATGTACTCTCAATGGCAGTTTCAGTATCATAAACATATTGTGCTCCTTGATGCTCCTTTAGTTGACCACCATACTTCAATGACTCTTTCTTTCAAACTTCAGCCAAAATCCCCCTTTACCAAGTTGTGGAACCATGTTGATATTGGTATTATGGTGTTTTAAGAAGGCTCTACTTTTCGATGCCATGTGTTTAGCATTCAAGGTGGAAGGTGCAATCTAATGCTTACTCTTCTTAGCCTCCTATCCATCTTTAGGGAGGATGTTGTGCATAGGGTTTACCCTCTGTTGAGATGAGTATCCATTAACCCCTTCTTTTTAGCTACAATTTGACATGTTTTCGAATTGGTTATCCACACACTAACTCTCACTTGCATTTCAACTGCCTAAATTTGGTGCAACCCTTGTGACCACTCTTTGTAAGGAGCTAGGTATTTATAAACCCACTCTCATCTTGCATTTGAGCTTCTAAGCTACACTCTCTGAGGTGCATCTGTGTTGGGCATTTACACACCCACACCCCTATTGTATTTGAGTTCTCTCGGTTGTGTTCAAGTTCTTAGATTATATTCAAGCTTTCTTCTCAATTGTGCTCTCAGGGGTATCTATGTTGGGAATTTACACACCCACTCCCATGTTGTTTTTGAGCACTCCCAGTTGTGTTCAAGCTCTTTCAAATATATGGAGTTGATTCTTCCTACTCTCATTTCAGCTACAACTAATTATTAGAGTTGGGTACTTCCATATCTTTTTTCTTGTAGGATGTTACTTCCAACACTTCTTCCGAAATCAATGGCATTATTCTTTCAGTAGATGTGCTATGGCTAGGATATGTCTTCTAGTCCTCCTATATTGGATGTGCAGGTTCATGACAATATTTTCCAGCATATGAGCAATTTAGTGGGAGCATTATTTCGAAATTCGGTGGCAACATTCTTTCAGCATACAAGCACTTCAATGATCACTATCCTTGAGGAGATGAGCAGTTCGGAGTTGATTCCTTTATAGGATGTTTCTTCTAGCACTTCTTTTTCGGATGGGTAGTTCAATCACGCAATGTTGCAGTTATCATTATCGGGAATTTATCACCAGGGGTCCAAAATTGAACTTATCGGAAATATCAGGGAAAATATCAGAAATTATCGGGAAACTTCAAAAAATACAAAAATAATCATCTTTTTTCAACTTTTTAAACTTCTAAAGAAACATCAACATCAAACAAACACATTGTCACATAAATGTGAAAATAAAACTTCAATATAATATGTATATCATTGATGTCAAGTGGTCCATCAAACATTGATACTGAAATATGATATTGGTCTTGACTCTTGAGTCATAAGTCTTGAGTTATGACAGTGTAATACAAAATCACATCAAAATGAAAATAAATGTATCTCATGAGATGGTCATCATGAGGCATCTAGATTCTAGATACTATAAGGATAATCATAGTGTGCTAAGAAAGCATTGTCGAGGATTAGGTTTCCCCTGGCCCTAAGAAGCTTGTGATTCCCATGTGGTTCCTCAATTCTTCCCTTTGTTTTTCTTCCTAGTAATATCAAGAACTGAGTTCTTTGCAACAAGGGCAACATCCGGGGGAGTTGTAGGGCAAATTTCCACTTCATGTTTGTTGATGTTTCTCCAGTTAGTAGCATCAGGCAGACATTCTCCCAGATTGGTCATGTTGATTTGACCAAAGGAGAATGATACATTCACTCACGGGGCCATGTTGATTTGGCTAGTGGTGAATGGCTCAAGAGCAGTCTTTCTCCTATTAGTCATGTTGATTTGACTAGGAGTGAAAAAGACTCGAGATGCTCTCACATTGTCTGCTTTAGGATGGAGTGATATATTTTTATAGGGGCGGGTTTGACTTGTTTACAATTCTAGTCTAATGTCGAAGATGTCGGCTCAAGAGACCTCTTGTGATGAGGGGCTTCTTAGTGGATCTACTCAACATTAGAGCCCTATATTAATTAGACGTGCATGTGAGGAGAAGAACAATCAACAAGGCTCACGAACAACTTTTCTAATAAAGAAGAAATGCCAAGAAGACAAGTCAAAGCTCATTAAATTATTAAAGAAACCTCGGAAAGCATTAAATGAAATATTTAAGACAAAAGGACAAGTCGGCCCCACAAGGAAATTAAAGGTGACTCAAATTATATAAATAAGAGGCTTGATCATTTCATTTTCACATTATCAAAAGCTCTTTTCATCAAGTACGCAAGTCCCCATTGCAGTTGCAGTTGCAGTTACCAGTCGTCAGTTGCCAGTTGCGCAAATTTTAGAGGTGCGCTATCTTCTTGGAGATCTTTTGGGGTGCGTTATCTTTCAAGGTTCTTCCCCGTGCAAGGGCGAAATTATGTGCTAAGGTTTCTTCATATTAACGGTGATGTATTTATTGCCTTGAATTCTTCTTAAGAGAAGTTGTTGGGTTTTCTCCCAAGGTTGGGTTTCCCAGGATAAAATATTGTGTCTACTGTGCATGGCTATCTTTCTATGATTCTATTGTTTCCGCTGCAATTTTATTTTGGTTGAGATTTTCAGTGTTAATTATTCTATGATAACAGTGGCATAAAATTTTGCTCGAAATCATAAGGAAATAATTATCAGATCCAAAAATTGAAAAATTCAACAATGTCCTAGGAATTTGGCAAGGTGTTATTTCAAGCGATTAATACCTGTTGGAATTAGGGAAGATAGAAAAACAATGTACTTTTAAAAAATTTCTATCCCTAGATCAGCATGGAAGATAAACAGATCTAAAACAAATGATATTTCTGATTACAAAATACACTATAGCTTACCTCCAGAATCAAATGAGAGGTGTACCTGTCACATGTAGATGTATGCCTCTGTAAGTATACTCAGATGAAATTTAGGTTCATATATCAAACCTCTAGGGTTTGATCTCTGTCAAAAGCATTGTGGGACAGTTTTGCCATGAATAGTAAAAACCCCAATGGAAACAATAATAAGCCAAAGTCATAAAAGCAAATAACCCCAAAAGGAAAACATCCAATAAACAATGATAGCACAGCAAGGAAATCAATTCACAAGAAAATCCTCTGATCTGGAATACAAGTGTCAAACCCACCATTAAGCAAACACAAAATCAGAACTGGAGATAAAAGAGGCTCCATAAGCAAACAAACTCAGATCTGGAGATACAAGAGGCTCCATAAACAAACAAACTCAGATCTGAAATACCAATCGCTTCATAAGCAAACAAACTCAAATCTGGAAGTATCAATGGTTCCATAAGCAAACAAACTTAGATCTAAAATACCAATGGCTTCATAAGCAAACAAACTCAGATCTGGAGATACAAGAGGCTCCATAAGAAAACAAACTGAGATCTGAAAATATAAGTGGCTACAAACTCAGATCTGAAAACATAAGTGGCTACAAACTCAGATCTGAAAACAAGTGGCTCCATAACTCAAATCTGAAAACAAGTGGCTCCATAACTCAGATCTAGTGGTTACAAACTCAGATCTGAAAACAAGTGGCTTCATAACTCAGATCTAGTGGCTACAAACTCAGATCTGAAAACAAGTGTCAAAACCCTCCATAGATAAGACAACAAACTCAGATCTGAAACGCAAAAGTCAAACCCTTTATAGATAGGACAGCAAGTTTACAACTCAAAAAAGTGGACAGCAAAGTAGCTAACCCTCCACAAGCAGGACAACAAAAGGAAAACCCCCCACTGGAACCTTAGCACACCATGCAGCACTAGAAGGAGAGGTCGTGGTTGCTTAAACCCAGATGAAGGAGAGGGCAAGGACTACTAGCACAGATCTGGTAGTCACCCTCCACACAGATCTGGACAGCAAGTAAAGGGAGTCGCGGCACTCATACCCTGGTTGTAACTCAGGGGATAGGTCCGGCAACCAAGGAGTAGGCACTCCTGCACAGTAGACAGATTCAGCAGCTGAGGAAGGAGGGGCCGCATGCACCCTATACACCAACAGGTACCAAGGAGGAGCTTCCATCCTCGGATCTGGAAAACTGATAACTAATAGAGAGGTCGTACCACACAAGAGAGTAGACATTGAGGTAGCCACAGCAAGGAGAGAGAGGAGAGAGTGACTGTGTAGAACAAAAGCTAGAGGGTAGGGTCTCATTTACAATTAGGGAGAGGGGTTAGGGTAATTAGGTTTATAATTAATTATTGACATTTAATTAATATAAATATTAATTAATATGTCAATTAATATTTAATTAAAACCCTAATTACATAAATAAAATCCCCATCACATAAAACAAGATCTCCATCACATAAAACAAGAGTGAAATCAAAACAACAAGGGGTTACCTTTTAAGACAAAGTCAAGCGGAATTATATCATGGGAAAACATGTCCACATGAGTCTCATAGTGACCTATAAACTTTATCATCACTGCATAAGGGGGTACATCAACAATGTGATCAGGTCCATCTTCATAGACACTCCTAGATACATCCCAGGAGAGAGGAAGAGGATCACACATCAACACATCTTGGTATTACACCAAGATCTACCTGGTCAAGAACCAGGTTTCCCCAGAACACATCTAGGGTCTTATCCACCAAGGTACAAGACCAAGGATCAACCCATGCATTAAGCAAGGATTCCCTGGAACACGTCCAGGGGCCCTAGACACATCTAGGGACTTATCTCAACCACCAAGGAACATATCCAAGGAGCAATCCAAGCACTGAGCAAGGATTCCCTGGAACGCATCCAGGGGCCCTAGACACATCTAGGGACTTACTACATGGTCCAAGACCAAGAACCCCAGTCATCCACTGGAGGCCCTCACAAGGGTCTTTCTGCTTGGTTCTAGACCAAGAACCCCAGTCATCTACTGGGGGCCCTCTTAAGGGTCTTTTGCCATGGCTCTCATTGCTTGGTCTCATACCAAGAAACCCCAGAAGTGTGTTGGGGGCCCTAGTCTACAGCTAGGGTCTTTTCCATCCTCCAGAGAATGCCTCCTGTAGCTACATTAAATTCAACAATTCCACCATACATTTCCATTCCACATAGCTTGCAACTCAACTTTGTTATATTATGATCCACTGGTTCACCATCCTCCCACATTGGATCCATTTTGTTGAGCACTGATTAAATGATAAATCTTTAAAATTTAAACCTATGGCACAAAACAAATGGGGCAATTCAAAATCCAAATCCACAAATTTCAAAACACTTAAAGAATGTTGCAATTAAACTATCATATCTACATAAGTGTTAAATCTCCCATTAAAAAATGGCAAGGAGAGGAAAATCTAATGGGCATTGCAAACCCTATACTAAATCTTGAAAAACAAAGAAAAGAAAGGCATAAATTTTTCTACATACCTAGGAATATGGATATGGTAGATTGGACTAGATTCGCACTCCACAAATCCTTAGTTGATGGCAATGAAAACTATGGATTTCCTTTTGTTTGCTTGATGGAAAATGGTCAGAATACCCTAAGAGCTCAATCCCCCCAGGCACCGTTTGCAAAATGAGAGAAAAAAAACCCGAAATCACAAGTTAAAGGTGAAAAAACCGGAACAAAATGCAACAGGGTGATAATTTCCATCGACTCGCGATAATATCGGAAATATCGCAATAAATTCAAATTATCGTAATTATTGTGATTATTTGCAACAATATTATCGGCAAGGGTCTATTTGGCGATATTATTGCAATGAATTCGATAATATCCTGATACGTGCAACATTGGAACTTCAATGTCATAGTCTCCCAAATGATAAGCAGTTTGGTGGCAGCGTTCTTCCAACAAATTATTGGGTCCACTTTGTATTGAGAAGGGTTATCACAAACCCACTCTCTCTTCTTCCAGCCACAGCTAAATCTCCATTGAGTTGCGGATGCCCACTCACTTTTATACCCTCTCTCTCTTGTATCTATGCCTCTTTACAACAATTCTTTATCATATCAACAAATCAAACATCATATTCCCCCAGATGATGAACAATTATATGGTGGCATTTCTTCAGAAGTTGAGCAGTTCTATGTTGATGATGATTGGGTATTCATAAACCCTTCCACATTTGTATTGAGTTAGGTCATCACAAACCCACTTTGTCTTATTACAACTACAGTTGTATCGCTATTGAGTTGGGTATGCCCACTCCTTTTCTACTTTATCATCTTTCTCCATGACCCCATGTTCAAATTAAAAGGGGTTGTTGAAATGAAAGTAATTTTCACTTGTGATTACTTGAAAGTATGGCTAAGCACCCTCAACATTGTATTACTAAGTTATGGTTTAATAGTTGACCTGGCAAACATTATTCTATACTACCCTACGTGGCTTACGCTGACCTAGGATTTGAAAAGTTCATACATTTTCAACGCTTAGTTGAAAATGCCACCAAGGAAAAAATTGTCACATTGAGAATGGATAATGGGGGAGAATTCAGTTCAAATGAATTCAATGATTATTACAGGAAAAATGAAATAAAAAAACAGTTGACAAAATCTTTTACTCCACAGCAAAATGGGGTTACAGAAAGAATGAATAGAACTCTAACGGGAATGGCAAGATCTATGTTACATTTCAAGGGGTTAAGCACAAAATATTGGGCAGAAGGAGTTCATACAATTGTCTATCAAAGGAATCAATCACCCACATCAACCTTAGAGTTCAGCTTGGTATGCTACTAAGCCTTCAGTGAATCATTTTCGAGTTTTTGGTTCCACTTGTTATGCCTTAATTTCTAAAGAAAAAAGGACTAAGTTGGAAAATCGAGGTATGAAATGCATGCTTATTGGATACTTAGATGAAAAGAAAGGCTATCAGTTGCTATCTAACAAGAAATTCATTATCAGTCGAGATGTTGTCTTTGACGAAATAAAAATTCAAACTGCTAAAGAGTTTAATAATCTCCTTAATCACTTGGAGAAAAAGGTAACTCGGGATAAAACAATTCATCAAAGAAAACCAAATTGGATTGAAAAAGACTTACCTCCCAACATGAATGTTCAAGAGTTAGATAGTTCTTCTTCTAATAACGATTCTTCTTCAACACGGGATAGATCAAACGCAGAAACTTCACCACAGGGACAACACAACAAACCAAACTAGTTCACACAACTGCTCAAAGATGTTCATCCAAATGAACAAAACAAAATAAGAACTAGAAGTTCTACTACATCTCAATAAAATTTTGCCTTAATCACTCATGCACCCACTGAACCCTCTACTTTTACAAAAGCAATGAAACATAAAGAATGGCAGCAAGCCATGGTGGATGAATATGATTCATTAATTGCAAATGCATCTCAATAAAATTTTGCCTTAATCATTCATGCACCCATTGAACCCACTACTTTTACAGAAGCAATGCAACATAAAGAATGGCAACATGCCATGGTGGATGAATATGATTCAATAATTGCAAATACATCTCAATAAAAACTTTCCCTAATCACTCATGCACCCACTGAACCCACTGCTTTTACAGAAGCAATGAAACATAAAGAATGGCAACAAGCCATGGTGGATGAATATGATTCAGTAATTACAAATAGAACTTGGCAACTTGTTGATTGTCCAATAGATTTTAAATCCATCAATTGCAAATGGGTTTACAAAATCAAGTATAAAGAAAATGGTGAGGTGGATTATAAAGCGAGACTTATGGAAAAGGGCTTTGCTCAAAAAGAAGGCATAGACTATGAAGAAACACTTGCACCAATGACAAAGTCGAATACAATTAGAATGGTAATTAATTTGGCTACACAACATGGTTGGACACTTCACCAAATGGATGTTAAAAGTGTTGATGATGACAGCTGCGTGAGACATCCTCCAGGACACAGACCTGAGAGAGAGCCCATGAGATGGGTGTGTGGTTCCTATCTGAGACAGAACTAGAATGTAGTGATGGGCTCCTCCTTACAGAGAGTTGAGAAGAACTCTAGATGATTCTCTTGTGTAACGCAGTGAGAAAGAAGATCTGTTGAGTTAGATGTATCTATGGCTGAGCAAAAGGTGAACGTGTGAATTCCCATGAGTTGGGTGCATCGTTCTGAGAAAGATGAAAACGATGTATTAGCCTCCTCTGAGCAAAGAGTTGAGATGATGACTCTCCTGTGTAATGCAGTGGGAAAGTAGATCTGCTGAGTTGGATGTGTCTATGGATGAGCATAGGTGAACGTGATCCTAGTGGTTGAGCACTAGTGAGTGTGGTTCTCTTATGAGACGCAATGAGATAGAGATATGGACATCCCTATGGATGTGCCCCTAGTGGGTGTATGAGATCCCTTGCTATATTGTTCAAGAGTCAGACTTACCTGTAACCCTAATTGTAATGTAAAGGGTACAGGTCAGCCCCACCTTAATATAAAAGATAATTAATCTGGTAATTATTAATTATATTGTGAGTTAGTGAGGTCGGCCCTATTGTGCCAATAGACACTTCTGTTGACAGGTTCAATCTAATATAAGTAAAGGTAAATTCCCCATTGAGGAATCACATCTGAAGTGTGAGTTTGGAAATTTCAGCAAGTACATCTTCCTGGGAAAAGTGCGCACCTCTCTTGGGCGCTAGTCTTCTAGGGTTTGTGAGCACCCTTTTGTGTGCTAGATTTTCTTGGTGGTGGAGGTATTTCTCTTGAAGAATATAGCAAAGGATTAGTTGGGTTTTCTTCCCTTGTTGAGAAGGGTTTCCCAGGATACTTCTTGTGTACTTATGCATGGTGTTTCTTCTTGTGATATTGGTTGTTGCAACAAATTGTTTATGGTTTAAGTAAAATGCTAAAATGAAATGAACTTCATGCTTAAACCTTGCCTATTGAAAAATCAACATGATTTCAGAGCATAGGTCTTGAAGAACCCATTGCACAAGCATCTACCAATCATCTTCTCATTTCTGCAGAACCGTACGACCCTCCTAGGGTTTCCAGAAAATCCGTACGACCCTCCTTTCTAAGGTGTTCCAACCCTTAATACTTGGACGTTGGGGCTGAAATTTGAACAGGAGGGTACAACCTCCTTCAACGCACCTCCATAAGCTCTTAAAGTGAAATTTCGAGCATTTTGACTTTTTGGCCCTAGGGTTTCGCTAATTTCTACGAAAAATCCAGAATTAGGGTTTCTGCAACTCTTTGAAGGAGCTCTTCAGCTCACCAGTGTTATTCTATCTTTCAAAGGCTTATTGTTGGCAGTCATAAGTCCAACAAAACCTAAAAGTGCTAACCTAGCCTAGCAGTTAGGTTTTCTAGCCCAGTTGACAAGGGTTTGTGAAGAATCTAAAATTATGATGAACAGAACTATGATGGAAGATAAGCTTGATGAATCAAGCAACTTCAAGTTCCTGGAAGACAAGACTTCAGAGGAAGACTTATTATGGGTGATACAAAAAGGTGACACTGTGACTACCTTCTTCATGAAGATGTCAGAGGACAGAAATCAGCCAGGTGCCATTGGAGAAATCATATCAACACCCTCATGTATGCACTTGTATATATATTATTTGTATCATTGTCATGAGGGTAATTGCAGGAGGAAGGAACCTTTTGCTGAAGTCATGGATCCAGAGGGATCTCAGTGCATTCAGAGGAACAACACACTAGAAGTGAAGACTCCAAGTTTGATTGTTGTAGTTATCATTCCTCTAACCTATATTTCTAAAGTTTGCTACATTACAAGTAGGTATTGTATGTTGAGATTTGGGTACCTTGGAAAGTGGCCCCCTTGTGTTTGTGAGCTTCTAAACACATGAGGGAAGTACTTTGTACCTTGTACTATGTACTTTGTGTCTAATTTCACTTTGACTTAGGAGATTTAAGTCAAAAGTGAAATTTGGTCATTTTAGCCTAAAGTGACAATTAATTCACAAAGTGGGTGAATTAATAGACATAGAGTGAAACTATAGAAACTTAAGTAAAGTGGGTTTTTGAGTGAGATTCTTTTTGAGTGATCTCAACCATTGATTAGGGATGAGATGAGATGATCTCGTCCACCCATATTTTAGGTTTCCTTATGCTTCCTAAAGGAGGGCGCAAGGGGCAAAGGAGAGCTCATCCACTTGTATGCTCACTTGAGGAGAAGTAGGAGGAGCAAGAGGATGAGAATGGTTTCATATGTTGAGGCTAGCTTGGGCGCTCCCTTCCATGGAGATAGCCAGCAGGCTTTGGGTCTCAGTTATTTAGTGGGGAGCTTCCAGTTCTGAGGAGGGGGCATCATCAGTGGGGAGTACTTAGAGTTGTCAGATTGCAGTGAGGTTTGTTTCAGAGGGAGGCTACTCATCAGTATCAGAGTACTGTGGAGGGGTTTCCAGATCAGAGCTTCCAGTTGGCATCTGGCTTCATTTCAGTGGTCTTGGCAGCATTTCTAAGGGGGGCGCACCATGCCAGGGCGCACTTGCTTGGTTTGGACTTGTATTTCAGCTTGAGACAAGCTGCTATTGTAACAGGTTCATCTATATTTTGTACTTGCTGTATTCCACCACCTATTCTCCTCATTTATAGACATATATTCCAAACTGGTTTTCCTCGGGGAGGTTTTATCCAGGGTCATGTTGACCAAAAATACCTGTGTCAATTTTATGCATGCTTAGAAGTGTAGATCAGCATTTTAAAGTTAAAGATCTAGAGGTAGTGTTATTTGTTTTGATGTATACTGCATGTGCTAACATTGAGTAAAGAAAACACTTGCAAGGGCACCTCAAAAGGGCACTTAACCATCAAATATTGAGCAGAAAGTTTGGTGACTGTTTGTTGTCCTAAAACAGCAAGAAAAGACAGCCACACAGTTGAAACTTAGAGCCATACTAAGGTCAAGGACAGACCTTAGATGGCAGCCTCATAGGACCTCAGAAATTCTACATGGTATCAGAGCCAATGGTGGCTTAGACTTGCTGATTTTTTATCATTTTTGTGGGCAGTTTTGTGAGGTTTATATCAGATCTGTTGGCTGTTTTTGGACAGCAAGTTTACAGCCCAAAACAGTGAGTAAAATTCAGATCTGAAGGTACCTCTCAATTAGTGTCAGTTGGACAGTTCAGGGCAGATTTTGGACAGCCTGTTGACAGAGTTTGTGGACAGCTTGTGGGCAGATTTCTTGGGCTGATTTTGACACTTGTGGACAGCCTCTTTTCACACCTGCGTGGACAGGAGTGAGGCTATAGTTTACAACCTCTTTTCACACCTAGTTTGCTAGGAGTGAGGTCAGTGTTCGCTTGCCTCTTTTCACACCTGTGTTGACAGGAGTGAGGCAGCGTTCCTTTGCACTTGGAGCATCAGAGTGAGCCCAGTTTGGCAGACATGTCAGTATCTCAGATGCGTGTAGAGGACAGGCTAACCAGGGCTAGCAATTGGTCGCCTTGGAAGGCGAGGATCGTCTTTGTCTTAGAGGACCTCGAACTATGGGATATAGTTGAGGCGCATGTTCTGGTTCTTCTTGTTACTACCCCCGTCTTGTTGGCAGATTTCAGGAAGAGGAACAACAAGGCAACGAGGACCATTTTTGATGCAATAAGGGATCATATTATTCCCCACTTGACTGGGAAGACTTATGCATATGAGATGTGGGCATATCTATGCAAGTTGTATGAGAGCTCTAATAAGAACCGGAAGTTGGTTCTTCATGATCGAATGAGGGGCATTCGCATGCTCGAGGATGAGTCGATTACTTCATTCTTTGGTAGATACACCCAAATCAGAGACGAGCTTGGAGCCGTCGGAGAGGTGGTGGATCCCAACTCTATGGTAAGGACATCTTTGAACAACTTTACCAAACCATGGGGTCCATTCGTACGCGGCATTGTTGCCAGGGAGGTTATGCCTACATGGGAGAGGATGTGGGATGACTTCATCCAGGAGGAGACTAGACTAGTGGCAGAGGCTTCTAGACAGCAGCAGCAGCAGTCAATTTCGGGTGATGAGGACCTTGCTCTTTGGACAAAGGGCAAGAAGAAGACCGGTCGGGGAGGTCGGCAGGGTCCCAAGTTTGGGGCCCCACCACAGGGAGGAGAGAGCAGCAACAGTGGGCAGAAGAGAGACATGAGCACAGTGAGATGCTTTGCTTGTGGAGAGATGGGTCACTATGCAGGACAGTGTCCCAAGAAGAAGAAGAAGCAGCAGGATGGGTCAGCAGCGACAGCAGAGGAGATAGAGTTCAGTGAGAAATTTGCGAGAGAGTGTGCATTCATGACTACTTTGTCTGTTGTTACACTATCCAGCATTAGATGGGGAGACAGAGTTGAGGAGGACCAACTGACTCACAGCAGTGATTCAAAGGGAGATCAGACTCGGTGTCCTTGGACACCATCATCGAAGTGGGTGACTAATCCACCCAGGATAGCTATAGTTTCAGAGTTGTCGAGCAGACAGAGAGTTGGTACTACAGCTTCAGAGCATCAGAGAGTGATGAGAAGGAGAGGCAGGGCACCACGGAGGCTTGAGCCTCACTTGGCTTCTGAGACGGGCAGATCAGGTTCTGGATCCACTTCAGGTGGAAGTTACTTGGCGAGAGGCCAAGTTGAGGATCTTGGTGAGATGCCGAGATCCTGGTACCCTTGGTGAGATACCAAGAGGTTGAGACTCTTGGTGAGATTCCAAGAGAGTGACTCTTGGTGAGATGCCAAGAGTAGTGACCATTGGCGAGATGCCAAGAGGTAGAAATCCTTGGTGGGAGACCAAGGTAGAGATCTTTGGTGTGATACCAAGATCTAAGTGATCTTGGATAGATGGAGAGACACTTCCATCTATAGATCACGCAGATTGAGCAGATCTGTGACAGAGACTACTTTTAGTGATCAGGGTACATCCATACTCACCGAGTATATGCCAGGACGCAACCATGTCCACTATAGGGATGAGATTGGTGGTGACGAGCACTTTCCTCGGTAAGAGGGAGTGTTGAGATTTGGGTACCTTGGAAAGTGGTCCCCTTGTGTTTGTGAGCTTCTAAACACATGAGGGAAGTACTTTGTACCTTGTACTATGTACTTTGTGTCTAATTCACTTTGACTTAGGAGATTTAAGTCAAAAGTGAAATTTGGTCATTTTAGCCTAAAGTGACAATTAATTCAAAAAATGGGTGAATTAATAGACATAAAGTGAAACTATGGAAACTTAAGTAAAGTGGGTTTTTGAGTGAGATTCTTTTTGAGTGATCTCAACCATTGATTAGGGATGAGATGAGATGATCTCATCCACCCATCTTTTAGGTTTCCTTATGCTTCCTAAATGAGGGCGCAAGGGGCAAAGGAGAGCTCATTCACTTGTATGCCCACTTGAGGAGAAGTAGGAGGAGCAAGAGGATGAGAATGGTTTCATATGTTGAGGCTAGCTTGGGCGCTCCCTTCCATGGAGATAGCCAGCAGGCTTTCGGTCTCAGTTATTTAGTGGGGAGCTTCTAATTCTGAGGAGAGTGCACTTGAGGAGGAGGGCATATCATCAGTGGGGAGTACTTAGATTTGTCAGATTGTAGTGAGGTTTGTTTCAGAGGGAGGCTACTCATCAGTATCAGAGTACTGTGGAGGAGTTTCCAGATCAAAGCTTCCAGTTGGCATCTGGCTTCATTTCAGTGGTCTTGGCAACATTTCTGAGGGGTGCACCACGCTAGGGCGCACTTGCTTGGTTTGGACTTGTATTTCAGCTTGAGACAAGCTGTTATTGTAACAAGTTCATCTATATTTTGTACTTGATGTATTCCACCACCTATTCTCCTCATTTATAGACATATATTCCAAACTGGTTTTCCCCGGGGGGGTTTTATCCAAGGTCATGTTGACCAAAAATACCTGTGTCAATTTTATGCATGCATAGAAGTGTAGATCAGCATTTTAAAGTTAAAGATCTAGAGGTAGTATTATTTGTTTTGATGTATATTGCATGTGCCAACATTGAGTAAAGAAAACACTTGCAAGGGCATCTCAAAGGGGCACTTAACCATCAAATATTGAGCAGAAAGTTTGGTAATTGTTTGTTGTTCTAAAACAGCAAGAAAAGACAGCCACACAGTTGAAATTTAGAGCCATACTAAGGTCAAGGACAGACCTTAGATGGCAGCCTCATAGGACCTCAGAAATTCTACATTGTAGATGTGACAACAATCCTTAAATTGTTTTGATTCTAGAGATGTACTCATTATTCTCCTTTAGGAGATATTCTTGTTTTGGTTCCTTTTGTTTTCTTGTTCCAGACAGGTTAACAAAGGAAGATGTTTATCCTTCGGAGAGAGTCAAAACTATTTGAGAAAGAGGAAGAATAGAACCATCATTGGGGCAACCAATGCAATAATGCATGATCAGAATCTTTCTATGATTCTACGGGCAGAAGCATGCATGTCACCGTATATGTTCAGAACAAGAGTCTTCACCAGACTTTGAAAAACATAACTCCCAAAGAAGCCTTCACCAGAGTGAAGCTTGAGATTGAACACTTCAGGATATTTGGGTGCCCAGTGTATTTTCATGTACCCAAAGAGAAGAAGTCCAAGCTAGACCCTTCAAGGAGAAAGGATACATTTATGGGATAACAGTGAATCTTCGAAGACATTCCAGATCTACATCCCTGGTCAGAGACAGATTGAGACAAGCAGAGATGTTGCCCTTGAAGAAGAGATAGCCTTTCAAAGATCCAGAGAATCTCAAATGGAGATTGACAGTGAGACAATATCTTCTCCCCCTTCAGCAGTTTAGAGGGAGACGAACATTATTCCAGCTGATCCAGTTGCTCAAGTTGACATGTCCATAGATATTGCAGTAGGGCATAAAAGGCCTGCCTAGGCTCACTCTGCAAAAGGCAGAGAAACATACAAGCCTCTCAAGGCACATTCCGAGAGAACAAAGAGATTTTTCGAGTTACTCTTCAGCCATGAGCCACATCATTGATTCTGAGCCTACTTGTCTTAGAGAATCAACAGGAGAACAAGTATGGCAAGATGCCATAACAGAAGAATACCAGTATATCTTAAAGAATGATGTATAAGATATTGTTCAAAGACCAGAAAGGAAGTCTGTGGTGACTTCCAAATGGATCTATAAGATCAAGCATGCAGCTATGGAAGTGTCGAGAAATACAAAGCAAGATCTATAGCCAGAAGATTCTCACAAACAAAGGGAGTTGTCTATGATGAGACACTTGATCCAGTAAGCCTGATACACTTCCATCCATACTACCTGTTAGTCCCTAAAGTTGCACTAACTGTAAGAGGGTGCAAGCTAGGGCATCATCAATTTATTGCAAAGTGTTTTAAAGGTTTGAATGATTTGGTTTTTGGGGTAAGATGGTTGAAAACTGGCTCAAGAGTATAGCATAACATGAAAATCACAATCAGAACATAGCATATCCCATTGACTGGTTCAAAGGTAGTCACATAGATGAATTAGACCAATAATAAAAGAGAGGAGGAAGCTTCCAATTTGTCAACTTCACATAAATCCTTGTCTCAGAATATCATAAAGAAACAAGACCATCAGCTTGATATCAAAACTTGAAAATAATTTCCACAGTAAATTTTTCACTGTATTAATTAACAATCAAGAAACAAAAAAATTGCAATCTGAATAATGAATTCAAGAATGAAGAAAGAAAACAGAGTAGAAAAGAGTGTCTAACCATCTATATGCCTTTGCTATTAAGTGTCAAATAGAATAATAATGCCTTACAAGGAGTTTTCAGAATAAGTCCTTAGGATCTCCAATTTTTCGACCACAACATAGTGTTTCCTCTGCCTATTTAAATTATCCATAATACCTCCAAATCCTATCATCTAGTGTACTTTTAATGACTAGACCCAAATAGTATCTATCTACTAGGGAAGTTAGCTCAAAAAGAGCTTTTACAATCCAAAAATAGATCATTGCTCAACAGCTTGATATTGTATGATCTTGCCAGCATTACATTTGATTCTACAAAACAGAGATTAGTTTGATCTAGTCATACAGTTCGAGGTCTTTGCATTTCACAGGCCAAAAACGAGTAGACACTGCCATATTTCCTGGAAAACATCAAAATTATGATTGTAGCAATCTTCATGAAACCTTTAGGATATAATCACAGCAGTAGCTTTAGCATTTTTCTGTTTGAGCTTTGTGGTAAGCACGGCATTGTGCCAAAAGAGTCTGAAGTTTATTTCTCTGAGTTCTTTGAGCAACACCCTTTGCTCTTTTTTCTTCTTTTTGAAACCTTGAATCCTTTCTTGCTGACGAGCATTCCATTGTTCTATTTGTGCCTTTTCTTTCTTCAACTGTCTCACTATTTTCTGGAATTCCTTGATCCTTTCTTTATCAGTTCTGACTTTAACCCTGAATTCTGAGAACTCTTCAAAAGGTGCAGGCTCATTCAAATTTAAGGCAACCTTGGGTTCTTTCGATTTAACTTGGTATTTAGAAACCAATCCTGAGCTATGTTCTTCATCAGAACTTGTTGAATCCATGGCTTTAGGCACATCTGATATGTGATCTAAGTCTACAAGGTAATCCTTTTTATTCTCAGGAATCTCACTGATACCTTTAGCAATTTCTTTAGCTTTTGCCAATCTAGTTGTAGCTCTCGTTACAGGTCCTGTAGATGATGAAAAAATTTGTTTACCTTTGTTCACTGGTTTCTTAAGCAATGGAGTTCCTTTTGCCTTTTTCCTGGTACCTACTTCAGCATCTTCAAAGTGATCTTTTATAACTATGACGTTTTCTTCTTTGATCGATGGATTATACATGGCTTTAGACTTCAACCTGTACTTGTTGGTAACCCTAGTAGAATTCCTTCTAGGTTTTTGAGACGCAGACAGACCTTTATCCTTTGTCCTTTTGACTGCAGCGCCCCTTTTACTGGTTGATGGCAATTCATGCTTCACTGTAGTTTGAGTATTAAAATCTTCATCTGAATCTTCTTCCCCTTTAACATCTTCCTTAGAAAACATTTCGATTTCTGGATCCAACTTAGGTCTTTTACCTCTGCTATTCCTCATCACCCTGATATTAGGCATTTCTTCTTTAACAAGGGTTTCATCAATTGAAATATTTTGTTTTTGTGTAACAGTCTTTTTTCCTTTGCCTTTCTTCTATTTGTTGGACTGTGTGTTAGGATTTAAGGATTGCATGAGCCAGCTCCAGGGTTTTTGTATTTCTCTCAAAGCAGACATAACTAAAGTCTTAATTAAGACTTGATGAAACAAGCTGCTCTTTGCATTGGTGGAGAGTGACTACACTCTCTTTGACATCTTTGTCAAGCTTTTGAGTAGAAAGTAAGGCAGATTTAAGGGATAATCGCCATTTAAATGCATTAATATCATAATGTGGTAGATATAGACTAGTGAAAATCTACCTTTGCAGGTGATATACCTGTGGATAACAATTAGAGCAGTGTGCCATTCAGGTCTAATCCAACTGCGAGGAACTCCCCTTCTCCAATTCGGATTTTGCTTATCTTGAAGCAGGAATTGATTGACAAACTCTATAACCACATGCTCTTTCTTCCACCATCTTTCTCCTCCAACCACCAATCTGCAAGCTTTAGCAATTGTCTGTT
>ML784976.1:362553-402221 GCA_009831015.1 Picea engelmannii | reverse complement strand
TCAAGACCATACCTCCCTAGCTAGGAGGGAGTGTTAATATTATGGTAGCTTCAGGAGGTATGAACCTCTATTGTGACCTATGACAAGATTAGAATACTCCGGAAGGAAGCAAAGAAATGAAGGAAACCCTAGACAAGTTGTCGACTGCAGAAATATATTTAAAATGAATTTATTAGTACCCAGAAGGAGAAGTCGGCCCCAGTAAGACTGCCCAGACTACTATAAATACAGGGCGCCAGTTCTCATTATACACATCTCAGCAGTTGCAAAGAGAACTAGATTTGCGCAGGTGCAGTAGCAGCTTGTGCGCAAGTTTCTGGGAAGGTGTGCGCAAGTTTCTGGGAAGGTGTGCGCTAGCCTCTGGGTGGGATTATCTGATCAGCTTGGTTTCTATTCTTGCCTGGTGCATTAGCCTCTCTTAGCTATTGCATTGCTATCAGGATTCTCTTCTCTGTCAAGGTCAAGGTGCTCGGAGGGTGGCTTCGACCTATGGTTGGGTGACGAGGGTATCGTCAATGGTAAAAACGAGCGTAATCTTCTATATTCTAACACTCTATAGCCAAGACGTCCAGAAGGTTAAGGTGTTTCAAAAGCTCTCTCCCAGTAAGAAGGGTACCAGCACCTGCAGCAAATCAACCAGATTTAAAGAGACAATCATCCATGTATCGAAAACAGAGGACCTTAGATCTAAAAATTGATGAAGGATAGTGCATAACCTATGAAACTTTGATGTTCCTGTATCTACTGCAAGTCTAAAGCATCATTCAATCCTTTATCATAAGAGAACCCAACATATGAACCAAAACATGTGAAGATACTAAACCAAGGAGAAATTATAAGGAAGCGCTCAGCTCATTTAAAGCATCTTCGTGGGCATGGTCAAATACATGATGAAGTAAGGGATTAAATCCAAAGAGGTTGATTTTCCCACAGATTGAAAGACCAGCAATTGGTATTTGGACATTGCTATTTGAAGCTCAAAGGCCAACTTCTACCACCTGTAGAATAAATTTGGAAAGAACTAGAAAAATTTTATATCATGTGCAGATAATACTCATGATGGTGAGTACATGGCAACTTTCAGACTGATAAATTGATGCTCCTTGCAAATTCTGCATCAATCTAGAATTGACAACTTTACCCTTTTTGCATTTTCTCCAAACTCAAAATTTTCAGCAAAAACTGGTATCTTCCAAATAGAGAAAAACTGGAAGAACTTCAATAAGACAAAGTTGTCTAGATTGTCTAGGAGATCAAATGTCGACTAGGACAAGTTTTCTAGATTTGTGATCTGGGGTCCTTTTTCCTCCTTTGAAGATCCTAAATATCCCCAAAAAGTCCCCTGGGACAGTGGATTTTAGCCTATTTTTGCATCTCCATTCCAAACCCTTTATAATTTGGCCAACTACTCCACTAGGTTTCTTCATGTCTACTCCTATTACTCACTATCAAATTTTCATTAGCAACAGGGCCTCATTCAAGGAGTACGGCTGAGGCAGAGTATGTGGCAGCATGTGCAACAAGGCGCGAAGCAATGTGGCTTCGGAAATTGATGACTAATGGACTGAATTTGACTTGTAGGTAAGACCTACAAGAAGAGAATGAGGAGACTTGTTCTGGAGGACAAGTGATGAGGTCAACAGGTTGAAGATCCAGTTGATATTCAGTGCTCAAGAGGGAGCCAGACAATTAGTTCCAAAGGGAGTTGGGTACTACAGTAAGGAGCAGGAGGCTCCGCTAGATGCAGGAAGTAGTCATGTGTGGCGCTCAGTATGGCTAAAGCTAAGTATGCATGTGCAGCAAGTCGTGAAGCAGTGTGGCTTCGAAAATTGCAGACTATTGGACTGAATTTGACTTGTAGGTAATACCTACAAGAAGAAGATGACGAGACTTGTTTTGGAGGACAAGGGATGAAGTCAGCAAGTTGAAGTTCCAGTTGATATTCAGTGCTCGAGAGGGAGTCGGACAGTCAGTTCCAGAGAGAGTTGGGTACTACAGTAAGGAGAAGGAGGCTCCGTCGAATGTAGGAAGCAGTCATGTGTGGCGCTCAGTACGACTGTAGCTAAGTATTTGGCAACATGTGCAGTAGCAGTGTGGCTTCGAGAACTGTTGTCTGGGTTGTTTGGTCTCGGACTGGAGGCGACCTGCATTTGGTGTGACAACCAGAGTTGCATGAAGTCGTCAAAGAACCCCGTGGTCTATGACAGGTCGAAGCATATCGAGATCAGATATTACTATATCAGGGATATGGTACAAAAGGGAGCAGTGAGGCTCCAATTTTGTGACTAAAGAGGATCAAGTTGCGGACGTGTTGACCAAGCCGCTGTCGAGGATGAAGTTTGAGTACTTCAGGGACAAGTTTGGCGTGGTCCCTCTTTAGAGGGAGTGTTCTCATCCAACATAAAAAAGGGTTGGCACTGAGTGTTCTCATCCAGCATGAAAAAGGGTTGGCACTAAGACAGGTGGAACTCATCCAGCATGAAAAAGGGTTGGCACTAAGACAGGTGGAATTCATCCAGCATGAAAAAGGGTTGGCACTAAGTGTTCTCATCCAACATGAAAAAGGGTTGGCACTGAAACATGTGGAACTCATCCAACATAAAAAAAGGTTGGCACTGAGTGTTCTCATCCAGCATGAAAAAGGGCTAGCACTGAGACAAGTGTATCTCATCCAGCATGAAAAAGGGTTGGCACTGAGACCAAGGGTGTACATGATCAGGTATTGATGCATCGCAGGGAGTGGATGTCCTGGGGACATGTTGTAGCTATTGAGAGCTACCCACAGAGCTTGGTTGCATGGGGTGAAGTCATGTTGCACTATGGATATACGAGGATGTATAGATTCGCATGTTCAACAGTCAATGGATGTGAGCTCGTGTGGTATCAGACTTGGAGTCTGTGTCTCATGGAAGTGACACTTGGTTGCTAGACACTTAGTACAGAAGACAACAATGAGGCTCCAACATGGTGCAGAAGGGAGCAGTGAGGCTCCAATATGTGGCTGTCGATGAGAAGGTTGCGGATGTGCTGACAAAATCGTTGTCAAGGACAAAGTTCGAGTACTTCAGGGACAAGCTCGACGTAGTCCCTCTTCAGAGGGAGTGATGGCTTCAAATGTTATCACAGGGTAGTGGATGTCATGATGACATGTTATAGCCATTGGAGAGCTACCCACCGGCCCTAGATGCATGTTGAAGAGACGAGGTACAGATGTTATCGCAGGGTACTAGATGTCATGCATAAGATATCCAAGTTTTCTGTGGGAAACTGGATAGTCTCATGATGATATGTTGTAGCTATTGGAGAGCTACCCACCAGCCCTGGATGCATGTTGTGAAGTCACAAGGGTGCACGTGATGAGGTACAAATGCATTGCAAGGTAGTGGATATCCTTGGGATATGTTGTAGTTATTTGAGAACTACCCACAGGCCTTGGATGCATTGGTTGTGAAATCACAAGGGTGCACATGATGAAGTACATATGCATTGCGAGGTAATGGATGTCAAGGTGACATGTTGAAGCTATTTGAAAGCTTCCCACATGTAATCTTTAGAGGTAATCTTGGCATAATGTAGAATGTCTCCCTCGCTGAGAGGGAGTGTTGATGTTTGGGCAGTATCGGAAAGACATTATACTAGATTGATAATTAATAATATGATTATTAATTATTAAGCAATATTATTAATTATGGTATTATTAATGTAATAATATATTTATAATATGAAGTATAAATATATATAATAAAGTATAAAGTATAAATATAAAATATATTTATATTATATGTATAATATAATATAAAGTATAAATATATTTATTATCCAAGGGACGCATCTCTTCATGGATGGTCACTATGGTCACCATATGTTCTTTATATATAGAACACTCATCATTGTAATAAGATATTCATTCATATACAATATCATCTCTTATGAAAATTCAACAATTTTAGGGGTAGTTCTATAGTGAGGATTGAAGAAAACTGAGGTACTATGAGGCTGCCAACTAAGGCCTGTCTTTGACCTTGAGATTGGCTCTAAGTTTCAATCTCCAAAACTGTCATTTGTTGCGTTTTAGGACACCAAACAGTTTGGTAACTTTCTGCCCATAATTTTTATTGGTTAAGTGTTCTTTGAGGTGCCCTTGCAAGTGTTTTCGAACCGGTGGTTAGCACATGCAATATATCTCAAAACAAGTAACACTCCTCTAAATATTTACAACACAAATAAGCTAATCTACACTCTAAGCATGCATGAAAATAGGACACATGTATTTTTGGTCAACATGACCCTGTATAAACCTCCCCCCGGGGAAAACCAGTATGGAATGGAAGATATATAAGTGGTGTCTAAAGCATGAGATACAACAAGAAATACAATACGATGGAACCTGTATACAAAGCAAGCTCCTCTCGAGTCTTGCCAAAGGAACCAAGAAGAATTGCGCCCAAGCTTAGTGTGCCTCTCCCCTTGTTGCCAAACTCACTCAAGTGATGCACCTTTTGGCCCCTTGCGCCCTCCTTGAGCAATCCATAAGGAAACCTAAATGGGGATGGCTAGGATCATCCCAAGCCATCCCTAATCAATGGTTGAGATCATCCCACAATAATCTCAACTCAAAACCCACTTTGGGTTAAATTCCCTAAGTTCATTTTATGTCTCCTAATTCAACCACAAAGTGAATTAATAGTCACTTTAGGCTAAAATGACCAAATTTCACTTTTGACTTAAATCTCCTAAGTCAAAGTGAAATTAGACATAAAGTACAAGGTACAAGGTACCAACATCTCCCTCTTGTGGTTAGAGGCTCAAAACCACAAGGGAACCACTTCCCGAGGTACACCAAAACTCAACAAGGATGACCATAAAAGTGTTAGTGGGGGTCATTGGCCAATTCAGCTACAGATTTGTGGTTTTCAAAGAATAGGGTAGTACTCCTTGAATGAGGCCCTGTTGCTAATGAAAATTTGATAGTGAGTAATAGGAGTAGACATAAAGAAACCTAGTGGAGTAGTGGGCCAAATTATAAATAAAGGGTTTGGAATGGAGATGCAAAAATGGGCTAAAATCCACTGTCCCAAGGGACTTTTTGGAGATATTTGGGATCTTCAAAGGAGGAAAAAAGACCCCAGATCACAAATCTAGAAAACTTATCCTAGTTGACATTTGATCTCCTAGACAATCTAAACAACTGTCTTGAAGTTCTTCCAGTTTTGCTATATTTGGAAGACAGCAGTTTTTGCTAAAAGTTCTGAGTTTGGAGAAAATGCAAAAAGGGTAAAGTTGAAAATTCTGGATTGATGCAGAATTTGCAAGGAGCATCAATTTATCAGTCTGAAAGTTGCCGTGTACTCACCATCATGAGTATTATCTGCACATGATATATAAATTTCCAGTTCTTGCCAAATTTATAATTTTATTCTACAGGTGGTAGAAGTTGGCCTCTTAGTCATGGTTTGACAGTACTTCCTTTGCTCAACAAACCCTCCAGTCCCATGTGCACATCCATAATCTACATGTTCAGGTGATGAGGGTGCCATGGTTATAACATACAGCATCACTTACTTCTGCCACTGCCAACACAGACTTCTAGGAGAAATTACTAGCACTGCAGTGTTGTTTTCAAAAAGGAGGGTGCAATATTCCAATTCAGTCTGAAACATATTCTCATGCATTTGACCCGGCAGATAAGCACATTCAACAAGGTTACACAACAGCAAAGCCCATTCAACAAGGTTACAAAAAACATGGATGTGGACCAGAAACGGCATAAGGTTCGGATGCAAGTGCGGCAGCCATCCCAAATTTAGGAATCAGGGTGCAGCACCCTGATTTTTTATATAAATATATATTTATATGCGAAAAAAATGTAGGGAGAAAATTATCAATATCTTATCTTATCTTATATATGCTAATATAAGAAATGTTTAATTTTAAGTTGTTTTGGAAATAAATACCATTGTACTTTTTCATTGGATAATATCAGGATCTTGTTTGTGGATGGTTGAAAGTTCTGTAATGTTACATTTTGAGAAATCTTGTAACAGTCACTAATATAATTTTGCAGTTGTTCAAATCTTATATACAACAGAGTATTTTAAAGCGACCTTCTTCCAGCCCTTTGTTGTTTTGCTATAACAATTTGATTATGTTTGTGTTTGGAATTCGTGGGAATGAATGCTGCAATGTAATATTGTAATCATCTATCATTTCTAGTTTTCCAATGTAAGATCAACATGCAAAAACATTGTCCCGCTTCAAGAAATCTGCTGATTTGAAGGTCATTGTGAAGCTTTCATGATAGACATTTATTCAGTGGCTGCAGTGAGTTTAAAATCCAACCCTGAAAAAGAAAAAAGGGGCTTGCATTAAGTACATCAAAACACGACATAGAAAAAGTATTAAGAGATTGTTGTCAGAAGCAGGAATTGCTCAAAACTACAATTCAGCTTCAAATGTTACTCAAAAGCAGTAGACGTTCTTGTGAGGTACCTAAAAGGCTTTTACATTAACATAAGTAACCACACCTAAAGTTCCCCTGAAAAAAATGCCAGCCCTTAACTTTTATTTTTATAAATGTGGAACAGGGTAATATTTTTGACTGCCTTGCAGTAGAATACTTGTCTTCAAGATATAAAAGCATGCCATTTTTTAAACTTGCATAAGTGCCTGTGCCATACTGTCCATAGTATTCTATATTCTCCCATTCAACTCCACATTCCAGAGTTGAACAAGGGTGATATTTTTGGCTTGAGCCTTGAATATCCGGTTTATACTCTTGATGCACAGATAGTACTGGAAATACTCGCTGCACAGAGGCCATGTGCCCCACCCCCTTTCCCTCCAAAATCCCTGTGGGGGTCTATTTTTCTTTTCTTTTCTTTAATTTTCCAGTAAGTAAAAGAACCATTTCCAGCTGTGGGAAATGGTCCTAATTCTGCTGGAACCATTTCCAGCAGCCGAAAACAGTTCCAGCTAAAAAAAGGGCTGAACCCAGCAGTTTCTAGTGTGGAAGAACACTTCTGCAGGTTCACCACCCTAGGGTAGCAAATCCGGTAAGCATATGACCAAAAAAAACTGACGTAGACTCTCTCTGAAATGTCTTGCTTAGCAGAACGTTTTGAACTAGAGAACTTATCAGAACAAGGATGGTCAAACATGTAAAAATTAAGAGAGTAAACACACCAAGCTGATTTGCTCTTGATTCAGATATAGAAAATCCTGTTGTCAAAGGGACCGTACTTCACAGGTGAAGACAGTGCATGTCAGGCCACCCATCAAGGTTCAATTTTCCTAGAGAGAGGAATAAGCGTTTGGGGCCATGTGCAAGTTCTGGATGACTTTTATGGAAGATTATCTCCCTATCATATCAGCTTAGCCTAATGGAAGTACTTGTGTTCAATGGTTCACCCCTTGAGGATCATTTTGCTGCACAAGCAGGCCACTTGTGGTGCTCGACCTCTTCGGGCCAGTTGTAATGCTCAGCGAGTTTAAAGGAAGAATTTTCAAAAAAAAATTATTCAGGAAATACAGCATACCATCTTAAGCAAACAAGTTACAAGTTTATCCAATAGTCTACCACAAATAGAGTGAAAATTAGACAAGGAAGAATTAATAGCCAAATGGAATCTCTACTATAGCTTTCTCATTCCTTACAATACCAACAAAATTACATTGATGCCGCAGGGGGGGGCATGATCCTATCATAATCTCAACACTTGACAGCAGATATCACAACTCTTGTCACAATGATGAAAATGGCAAAATGCAATGCTTGGTCTGAATTGCAAACTCAACCACTGAATATTTGAACTCAAGTTGTGCCCAAGGCCTCCATCAAGGGTACATCTTCATGGACATCTCAGTCAATAGTCAAACTGTCAAACAATGAGCTGACACCCATAGAGATAAGGCTTGCCCTCTCCTCAAGGCACATAGAGATTAATGGGCTTTTACAATTTATCATCTTGAGAGAGATGACAATTTGGAGCATGCCCCAATTCACCAAGACCGTTCCTTGTTGCACACATGGCCAATGTGGGCTCCCACACCATGGAAAAAATGAAATTGAAATTTATATTGATGTCCACTAAAGACCAAATAGGTCAAGGGGACTAGAGATTGCATCCGTCATGAGAAGCCCATACAAACAGGTGGGGTGTGTGGATTCAAGATGCCCCCCTAAGATGAGAAACAAAAAACAACTGAAGTGAAATGAAAAACCTGTAAGCTAATAACCATAAATGAAACAACATATCAAAACCTAGGCCTACAAGAAGGTTATCCCAGGGAGGAAAACCCTAGCATTGAGCAAGTGATGAGACAACAGTGGAGAAACATCAACAGCCATGTCCGGACAGAAGTAAACCTGAAACCAAGAGAGTATGGAGAATGTGGGCACCTAACAAGCAGAATTTTATAGGCGCCCTGTGTCTGACCAGCTCCAAGTCAAATCAATGAAACATTTCATAAAATATTACAACATACAAAGAATTTAAGGCATACAGAAAGCAAAGAATCAAAAGTCATTCCAAGATATTAATGGCAACAATCTAATCAAAGTGGATGATTGGAATCCCAAGATTTCCATCAAAGTAAAAGGAAGTTCCCCTTGCAGATACACAGAACAAGCATGAATTTTCACTTACATTATGAATGCAAAACAAAAGCAAAAGTGATATTCCAATACCTGCCAGAACCAAATAATTTGWTCGTCAGCTTCGGTGTACTCRTGATACTCTGTATGGTCTTTCCAATCCTGTATACATAAATCATGACCCTTTCCATACAACATTAGATCCAGATCTTCAGGTTCTAAAGCTCGAAGAAACTGTTGGAGTGTTGAATTCCCAAGCAAATCAGAAAATCCYTGAGCAAAGCATTTAACTTGTTCTGCAACTGGTGTCACAAAATGACACTGAATCAGCAGTTTMACATACCGATGTCGATTCTTACTRTTTACAACCAAGTCCCTGCCCCCTKGACAAAGTTCCATGACCTTTCGGGAACCCAGTYCTTCAACTTCTKTCACAAACGTGARTCCTWGTASATCTKWGTCTAGACTATCTGAATCCATTTCCAAGATTTTCTTGCAACTTGAAWACAAGAMTGGATCTGCATCWTGTGTATCTTCCMAGGAGATAGAGAGACCAGCYAATTGTTTGAAGAATGTTCGAGCTAGGACCATGTCAATTTGCACCCTATGCATCAATGCCAAACCAATAACACGACCACAAAACTTGAAATAGGATAGATGACCAGGATTCACTCCAGATGCTGCAACAAGAAGGAACAAGATGATCAGATATTCGAGTAACCAGACAGTTTCAAACCCAGGATGTTTTGATAAGGGAGGTTAATCTCTAGAGAAGGTACATTTGGGAATAGTTTATTTGTATTTGACACACATCTTGGAACACTAATTTTGGATCACAGACAAATTTTCGACAAATGGGCTGACAGATTGCAAACTTCTTGATTAATAAGGCAATATCAAAGAGTGGACCATATTTATCCAACAATATTATCAGGCGCAAGCTGATAAAGGAACATTCAATAATAGTTGAGGACAGCTTGTTAAAGCACATGAATGCTTTCAAAACTACGTCTTGGACTAAAATTCACTAAGGTCAATATTTACCTGATAATTGAGGACAGCTTGTTGAAGGACATGAATGCTTTCAAAACTACATCTTGGACTAAAATTCACTAAGGTCAATATCTACCTAATGCTTTTACGGAGTCCATAAAACTCAAAGGGCATTTCTACATGATATTTCAAACATCTTGTATCGCAATAAAGAGCAGAATTTAGTGGGTTAAATAAAAACAAGATAATAAATTTCCCACTCACCAGGGTTGGGGAAGAATCTTCGACGATCATTGGGGCAACATAAAAAGAGAGCATTTGCAGGATTAAAAATTTCTCTGCATATTAATGAAAACCACTCCCTCAAAACTCCTGGACCAGTTGCTTCCTCAGTCGCAAACTCTACAGAAATTCCTCCCTGTAAAACATCGGCTTCTGCATAAGCAAGTGGCTCAAATGAATCAACGAGAAGCTGAGATCTGTGAACAACAATTTCATGCCGTTCGTCGTGATCTTCTTGTGGTTCTGGAAGCATAGCCATTACTAGATACCTCTTAGACTCGAAATCAAGAAGAAAACTATGTTCAAGTAACCAAAAATGATCATCATGCAATGGTAACTGTTGAATAAGATTATTTAAAACTAATCGGCGTGTACTTAGCATCGATAGTAAATCTTCCATGTCATCTTTGGAAAGCTTGGCAATAGCATGAAGGCCCTTCAGAATGAAGAGGAATGGAGCCCAGACAAAAGGACAATCCTCACATGTGGACGGCCCTGGTTCAACAACGATATCTGCCACTGCCTCCAGGCAAATATCAATCTTATGCAGCAGCTGCCTGAATACTGTGCAAAGCCACTTATGTGATCCAATGTCTACTACCATCAAGGGATCTGTTCTAGAACAGCTTTCCATGTGTGGACCTTTACTTACATTTACATGAGATGTTGCAGGGCTATCAATTGCCTCCATGGCTTTGCACAAAGGTATTACAAAAGCTGTAAAATCCTGCGCCTCTTTATCATGCACCTCTTTAACATGTTGCATCATGTGAACAGGCTTATCCTTGGCAAGAGATGGCCTAGTTGCGCAACATAAATTCGAAGAAAGCTTGCGAGCAAGTTCGAGGACAAAAGGAGAAAAATCTTGGACAATTGTCTCTGCCTTAGCTTCATTGAAATATTGACTTCCATGAGCAACACCAATAGTGTCCAGCAAAGAGGCAAGGGCATTGCGGCATACCGTGTATAAATCATGGCCAGGTACACTCTTTGCTAGTAATTTACAGAACTCAAGTAGAATGGGCGCACAGTAGATATGAATATGACTCGGCAGAAAATCATCATTCGGTGATAAGAACAGTTTAATAGATTCTTCTGCACACTCACGGTTGCTCTCCAACGGAGCAAGCAATAACATAATCAAAGCCGAAGTCGCCCCCGACAGCTGAAATACCTGCATGTGTTCTGAAACAAAAACAGAAACGGTCTTTGAAGCCATCTTCAGAAACTCTTTGACTTGATTGTGGATGCTATCCTGCAGATGGCTCAGCTTTCTTTGCATATTGGGCACTTGGTCACTCATCGTGCACATAGATCTAATAGTAGACACGAAGTCATTTATAAGTTGCCATGACTGAGGACGAGCCGTGCTCCGCATGCGAGAGACCAAATTAAGCATTGCATCATTAACAACATGGCAATCCCCTAATGTCTGGTCATTCTGTAGCTGCTTTCCACCGTATATGAGCCGTTGTTCGTACATAGGCAACCCAGTTTTCAGCTGAATTTGCCTCTGAACATACTTAACCGTGTCCGATGCACTGCCATGAATCACAATCGTGCGTCCATTCAAAAATGTTCTAACAAAAAATTGCAGCCTTGGTTTTGGTTTCGGAGACATGGTCATATCTTAAGCCAAATCTTCAATGGAGGAGACAGAAGCCTCGTTCAAGACACGGCTGCCTCTACTTCTACTTACATCCAAGGATTCACTTGAAACCGCTGCTTCACTTGAAAAACTGGAAAGAGAGCTTACTACAAAAGTTTGTAACTTTCTCGTTTCGGCATCTTCTACGCCGACCAAGACATTAAATTCAACTCCGTTATTCTCCATATCAATCGCACGCTTATCACATCTGCTATTAACCACTTCATATGGTTTTGTTTATCACATTTTCCATTAACCACTTCATAATAATAATAATAATAATAATCTATTTTTAAGGTTACGGTCAAGCCACACTTGGTGTATGAGACCCCCTTGTTTGTGGGATAAGGGACTCCTCCACCTCGTGTATGAGACCCCCTTGTTTGTGAGACAAGGGACCCCTCCACCTCGTGTATGAGACCCCCTTGTTTGTGGGACAAGGGACCTCCTCCCCCGAGTGATTTCACTGGTAAAATCTACAAAGGTATACATACCCTATCCCCTTTGGATTTGAACTTGTAACCTCTTAAAAGGAAACACATATTCTTAATCATACTAGGCACATGTATATAACGACCATGATTACACAAAAAACAAAAAACTCCACTCATTTTATTTATTTTAACCATTTTATAACCAATGCACTCTCTCTTCCCATAATTTATCATCCTCCACTTAAATTGTCCATCCTAATTTGCAAACTTGAATATCATCCTACCCTCTTGATTCTTTCATTGAATTCTTAAACTTAATATTTAAACTTTTATCATAAAGGATTAAAAGTTAGAAATTTCACATGGCACTTGTTTTTTCTATATCATCCTACCCTCTTGATTCTTTCATTGAATTATGAAACTTAATATTTAAACTTTTATCATAATGGATTAAAAGTTAGAAATTTCACATGGCACTTGTTTTCTCTTGCTTAATGCCAATCTCATGGAGTTGTATGATGAAGCTACATCTATGAAGAGGAATGCGGATTTTTTTATCTAGTTGATTTGCTTTTGGGATCAAGATCAACAAGAAATTAAAGTTGGGTGAGACATTTGTTTCAATGCCATTAAGAAGGTTGTTATTTATTTCATTAGTGGATTATTTAAAATGGAGCAAGGTGTTCTTCATTTTCCATATTTTTCAACTAATGTTTCTCTCGAGAGTGTAGATATACATATTAAAGTATGTTGATCTCTTGGCCTCTACAACCAATGGCTTAAAGGTCATCATGGGATCATTGAGGATTAATAAATTTCAGTACAAGGGTGTATGAATTGTTTCACTTATCTTTGGTGCATTGTCCCACATCGTCGATGATGGGCAACACATCAACGTTACTCTTCTATATTAAATGGGCATCATTATGGACCATAAGACTCTATATAGAGGGAGTCTGATTTTTCTTAGATGTTTTTGTCACACTCTTGACCTTGTGCATTTCTTTGGGCCAAAGGAGGAGGATTTAATTCTGCTACACATTAGATTTATTTTGTCAATTTTTTGAAAGGTTTCTAGGGACTTGGAATAGATTCAACCACCTCCTTCGATTTCCTTTGACCACCACATATAGGCATACATGGGGTACAATGTTGCCCAAAAACAAGTAGGGAGTTGTGTTGTGTTAGGGAGTGGATGATAGAGCCATCAAGTTGCTCAGTAGTGTAGAGGAACTTGCACTCAACCTTGTGGAGCTTCCCTATGCAAGGATGGAGTGGGGTGTGTAAAACCTCCCATTTCCCCATATGGGCCAACATACAAGAAAAGTAATATAATCGTGGTATTTTTAGTTAAGACAAACTGCTTTTTATCATATTTAATGTGTGTGTTTGTAATTATAAGATTATGTGTACATTTTATGATTGATTGTTGCTTACTTTGCAGAAAGAAGATGGGATGGGGATGGTGATCTTGAGCCACGGGAGGATGTCCATGTTGTTGGTTCCAATGATGTTGAACCATCACACCAACATGGACCTGAGTGCCATCAATTAGGCCTTGCAACGCAATGTAGATTGGAGGTTGCAAGTGGTATTTATTGTATGTTGTCTCACTTTGGCATCACACCAATGGAACCTACAAAGATTATGCAATGATGAGAGCATCGATACACCTACCTTGAGACTTGACACAATAGTTTTATCATATACTTAGAGTACCCGGCACATTCAACACTAACCATCACAAGGAATGTAAAAGATTTGTGCATGCTAATGTTGATGCTCTAGATCCTCCCCGTCTAGTCATGTTGATGATGCTCACAATCCTCCTCCTGCTACTCTTGTTGACCCCTATGCTCATCCTGGTCTTGTTGTGCCTCCTCCTCTTATTGATGATGTTGTTGGTCCTGGTCTTACCACACCTATGCCTCTTATTTATCACATTGTTAATCATGTTCTTGCTACTTTTTTTCATCATATAGTGTTGATCTTGTTGCACTTGTTCATCCTCAAGTTAATGATGTTGATGCTTCTACTAAGGGTGTTGACCCTGATGTCATTATTTATCCCACTACAAATGTGATCATGGTGTCACTACCATTGAGAGCATTGTCTCTATTGTGATTGTTGTTATTGATATCCCTAGCACTAGCACTAGTGTTATAGCTAGCACTAATTTTAAACACTAGTGTGTCATGGTTATGTGTTTTTATTTTTGGCCTATGGTGCATTTATACTAGTGTATTTGCAAATTTAACATGTCAAAATAGTTATTTGATATATCTATATTGTATCCTCTATATGGTTGCTTGATGTGCTTTTGATTCGAATATATGGATTATTGTCTTAGTTTGTTGTTATTTCACATTTATTAGTAATTACAATTCACAAGTATTGATTGCAATGAGAGACACATTCTATAGCACTATATCGGATAGATGTGTCAAGGGTAAGTGAGTGATTGTAACCTTGATGCTACATCCACTTTTCACATTATATATATATATATATATATAGAGAGAGAGAGAGAGAGAGAGAGAGAGAGAGAGATAATCTATTTTTAAGGTCACGACCAAGCCAGACACCAAATTGATGTATGAGACCCCCTTGTTTGTGGGACAAGGGACCCCCTATGCACAACGATTTGATTGCTAATGTATACGGAGGTATACATATATAAACCTAAATAGTAATAATAAAAGTAGTTTGTCACATTGTGGTTTAGCAATAACTTGGAGTAGTTATTGTGACTATCACTTGGGTTCAAACCTAGGTGTATATATTCCTCCCCTGCACAGGGTTTGTCGAATGTGGTTATTAATTATATTGAATATTGATATTGATGTAAATTTTAGTCAAATTATTGTATGACGTTGTCAAGGTACCGACAAACCTTATTCTTCACTTAATTGTGTGAGGGTGGGTTAAGCTTATTTCCAGGTTTAGCATCCATAAAAAGACAAGTTCTCATTTAAATAATAATAATAATAATTTTAAGTTAATTGCTAATGAATGTATGTATGATCAAGGATGTTAAAAATAATTAAATTTATTATCAATGAACTAAAGTGTTGTAATCATCTTCTTTTAAGCGATTTGAGAACATGTTGTGCCCTAGGCTAAGGCTTCCCTAGCTACCATGGATCTAGAATCACAGGTCAACCTTGAAAGTGACTTCTTCAATGCATTCATAAGCTCATCATGGTTTGTCTTACCTATGACTCTATCATGACCCATTGGAAAAGGAGGTAGATTTGCCCTTCTTCGAAGATGTTTTTATTTCATTTCAAGTAATGGTTGTCACCACTCAAAAGAATATTTAGAGCTCAAGTCTCCCTTCCAAGTTTGCTAAAAGGATTGATAGGGTTCCAAAATTGAGCCTTTCCTTTTCAAGCCTAAAGAGTTATTTGTTAAATGAATGATGGTTGAGAAGTTCATGGGAGCATGGCCCAACTTCAAAACCTTGGGATCTTGGATTCACCAGGAGTGGGTTCCCCAAATAAAAGGTGGAGTCCAGTTTGATTTTTGTGCAATGGATATTTTGGCATTTTCTTTTAGCTCAAAGAAGATCGTCATTTAATATTATGAAGCAGCCCCCAGTTCCCAACATCAAGTGGATTGTATATTAATACAAGGTCTCTATAATTTGATCTCAATGAGGAGATTCTCTTCGCAATTATAGTTTGGGTTAGGCTCCCACATCTTCCTCTCAACCTTTCGGACAACAAAATCATTGAGGCAATCAATAAAATGTTGTGTAGGTTTCTAGATAAATCCAAATCAAAATCATGTATGTTTTCCCATGCACAAATTTGTGTGGAGATCAATCTAGATCTCGAATGCCTAGAAGCAATAGAGTTCCAAATAGACAAATGGATCCACGTGCAACAATTAGACTATGAACAATTATTTTTCAAATGTAATTGTTGCCATGGATATGTCATTTTAGAATAAGCTACTCATAAAACTCTTTCACAACACCTGATAAAGCATAAGAGTTCCAAAATGTCCTAAAACCCTCAAGTAAGAAGGAGAATTGCAGGCATCTTCTTGTTGTGGCAAGTGAATATATCACCAAGTCAAGCTAGCTCATATTTTGAATTTTTACTTGAACATAGAAAAATAATTGCCTTCATCTCAAGAGAAGGGGAAAGAGTCCCGACTATAGGTCGTGAAGAAACAACCTTCAAAATCATCGAATAAAGAAAAGTTGGTTCAAGAGCAAGAGAAATAGTTGGAAGGAGAAACACACGAGGAAGAAGACCAATAAAACCCACAAGACGTGCATGAATACCCCAAAATAGGCTTAGACAAAAGAGTGAATGAAAAGAAACATGAACATTGGGAGGTGAAATAATTTTAGCCAAAAAAGGCCTCGATCAAATTTCGAAGTGATATTCCTTTCAAACATATGCATCGTCTAACCTCCCATCTAGAAGCTGGGCCCATAACAACAAGTTGAAAACCAAAGAAGGGGCTTAGGAAATAGGAAGTTGAAAGAAATAAGACCCTTCAACATCAACAAACATTGGACATGTCATTCAACAACGAGTTTGGGTGAAAGACAAGAATACAAACCCATATCTATGGGTAAAAGTTCCAAAAGTTAAATATTTGAATGTATTGTTTTTGTCCGCTCTCGGGCAATTGATTTATAAGGCAATACTTATGTAACATGTGAAGAGAAAGGAAATCTATAAGAAAGAAAGAAAGCGTCAGAGTGTCCTACCCACAATAACTACTAGGACATGGACAAAGCATGGTTTCAAAGGTAATTTTGAATATTGTTTCTTGCCTCTTCATATAGTGGAGGATGTTTTCTCCTTTATCGCATGGTAAATCATGACATTTTTTTATTTATTCAATATAATCGTTATTGTTAAAAAAAAAAAAGATTAAGTTGCCAATTTAATGTTATTCACCACAATGTGTCGATGAAATATATATAACACCAGCCTACATCCATGTTATCCCCATATCCATCAAGCATTGAGAATCAAATCCCTTGAGATACAAACCTTTCCTCAAGTTTCTGCATTGTTAAAATGGTTCGCATCTCAAGAAATATTTTGCATTGCACTATTGGAAATCTCATTGCATTCATAATTTACAAGGCAAAAAATGAATTCGTAGCACCAAGCTCTCCTTTGTCGAGGTCTCTAGCCCATATATCCACAATGGCATTTTAGCATATAGTTCAAGACTACAATAAAGGGTTGTCTATTAGTCTTAATGTTGGTGGAGGTTCGTTCATGTGTTCAACTCCTTGCTCTAGCAAGGTTGTTAGAAAGTTTGAATAGAGTGGTTATTTTGCTTATTAGTTGGTACACATAAGAATCTCATTAAAAACCAACCTAGATAGTTAATTTAAAACATACATGGGATACCTAGTGATATTGTTAATACTCCTCCAACAGTAGGTAGCTTTTCCTCCACAACAACCTCCCCTTCAATGATGCCACAGGGGAGGGAAAAACAATGTAATGGGAATGCCAACATCTAATGTGTCCTCTACCCAATAATACACGCCTCAATAGTAGAAACATAGTGGAGTGGGTAGTGGAAGATATCCCAATGTTATTGTTCCTCCTAGTTGGTTATAATAGTAACAACCCAATGTTGTTTCATCTTCAAGCGTGAATTACCAACATATTGTTGAAATATTGTAACTTCGAAGAATATTCTACCTAAGAGGGAATGTTGAATAATATTATTATATTATATTTATTTAGGTCTTATTGTGCCTTTGTAAAAGTCGGCCCTTTTGTGCCTTGACAACTAAATGTAAATTAAGAGGGTAAAGTGACAGGTCGGCCCAAACCTAATTATAGGTTGGCCAGACCACTATTTATAAAGGAGGTCAGTGCCTCATTTTGATACACACACCTAGCTCTACAATGCACAAGACTTGGAGGAAAACCTATTGCAATTGGGGGTGACGTCAAGGAGGTTTTGGTCTACTCGCTTGGTATTTCTTGGTTAAGTGGTGCACTACTCTTCCTAGTGAAAGAGTAGAGGGGGATATTTTGTTCGGTCTTTGGTCTATCTATATTAAGGAAGTTTTTGTTGGGTTTTCTTTCCCATGAGGGTTTCCCGAGATAAAATGTTGTGTACCCTGTGATTGTGTTTCTTTCAATGATCCTTATATGTTGTTGATGTATTAAATGCTCATGTACTTTGGATATAAGTTAATAACAACATTAAAACTTAACATGTTATTAGAGCATTGTTACTGGGTATTTACATCTCTTGGTTGCCAGGACAAGAAAATTAGGGCTTTTTACAGAGAAAGATTTTATTACCAAGGATAGCATTGGGAGTTGTGCCTAACACTAACTCATCTTTTGATAGCCTGGACGAAGTCTTCCAGTGGTTAAATCTTCTGAAAATTCAAAATTAGGGTTTGATTGTTACCAAAAAACTAGAAAACCTGAAATTACCAGCCCAGTTCTGCGCAGGTCAAGTTTCAAAGGTCAAATCTTGGAATTCTCAGAAACAGCCAACACCAGTCAACTCGCCTCAGCCTAGCGCATATTCTGGTAAGGTATGTTTCATTTTTTGAGCACTTTCAATTTTGGTCAAAATGCCTTCAAGCACTAAGCTTGATGAAAAGTTAGAACGTGTGGAAAATTTCCATGCCTGGAAATACAGAATTGGTATCATTCTCGAAGAGAATGATCTTGTGTAATTTATAAAGAATAATGTTCCGAAGCCAAAAGGAAATGAGGCCAAAGAAAAGTACAAGAAGGACATGATTAGGGAAAAGAGAATAAATGCATATTCCATCAAAGACCACTTGATCCCTCAAGTGTCTTCCAAGGATACCTAGAAGGAAATGTTTGATGCCCTATCCAGGATGTATGAAGGAAGAAATATTAACAGAAAGATGAACTTGAGAACCCAACTCAAGAATGTTAAAATGCAAAAAGGAGAAACAATTCAATATAATTTTTGTAGGGTTTCTCAGTTTAAGGAACAACTAGAAGCAATTGGTAACACAATAGATGACGATGAGATCATGATGACTGCTCTCAATGGTGTCACAAGACCTTGGGATGCTTTTATCCAAACAGTGTGTGCCAGCAAAGAAAAACTTCAATTTGGCAGTTTATGGGAAGAAGGTGTCTAAGAAGAAGAAAGAGTTGCAAACAAAGAAGCCATTCTAAGAGAAGATGAAGATCAAGCTCTGGCTGCTCATGCCAATAAAGGAGGGGGAAAGAAAGAGAGACTCACTTTCATAAGGAGACTCACTCTCACAAGGCACCTCACTCTCCTAAGAAATTTCAAAAGTACTAGAAAGGACAAAGGAGGCAAACAGATTTCTCCTCCTACAAGTGCTATCATTGTGAAAGGATGGGACATGTTGCTAAAAAAATGTCCTCTCAAGATAGAAGAATACAAGAAGAAAAATAACAAAAGACATCATGCCCATGCAACCGAAGATGATGAGCCACCCAAGAAGTCAAATAGAGAAGAAATAGAAGAATATGTTTTGTTTTCAACTCTCTCCAGGGATGTGACACCTGGAAATGATACTTGGCTCATAGATAGTGGTTCTTCCAAGCACATGACAGGTAACAAGAATACTCTCTCTATCCTTGATGAGAAGAACTCCCCCTAGAAAGTCTGACTGGGAGATGACTATCAATACTCAATCAAAGGAATAGGAGAAGCCACCTACAAGCTTGATTCAGGAACTCCATTAAAGATGAAGGATGTACTTTATGTACTAGGTTTGAAGAAAAATTTACTTTCCATTTCAGCTTTAGACAAGAATGGTTTATGGGTTGCATTTGTAGATGGTAAAGTTCTTATGTGGTTTAAAGGAAAAAAATATAGAAGATGTAGTTGTCATTGGAATAGAAGAAGGTGGCTTGTACAAATTAAATGGCCACTCAGATGCAGCTTTAACATCGGGTTGACCATGGCTTAGATCCAACGATTAGAGGGGATCCCAAGTGAAGCTCAGATCAATGGTCCCCGTCACTTTGTGAGTTCGACGTTCGGGATTTTGGCCATGTAGTTCTCATTTTACTCTCGGAGTGGTCAGCGTCAGGCTGACCAAGGTCTGAATCAAATAATCAGAGAGGACCCTTAGTTTCTCCAAATCCATGATCCTTGTCACTTCGTGACTTCGACGTTCGGCACCTTGGTGATATCCTTGTTCATTATCATGTCGAACCTCCTGACGCAAAACTTCACCTGAGTGATTTACACTAGCCGATTAGATGGTGGAGAAGAATCATGAAGAATCTGTAGATCCATGACTCACGTTCATTTCGCAAATCTAGCGTTCGAGGGTTTTGGTGCTACGACGCCTCTAATATCCCAAAGCGGTCCACGTTGGGCTGACTACAGTGTAGATCCAACGGTCGGGGAAGCTTCCTAATAGCCTCAAATATACGACCCACATCACTTCGCAAGTTCGACGTTCGAGAGTTTTGGCAGTTGGAAGGTTATAGCATCCCATAATATCTGAACTCTCGTAGTTCCGAAGCTAAACGAGCTTAGCTCCTTTCAGGATTAGAAAAGAATTCTAGGGTCTCGGTCATATGGGTTTCTCGGCAAGCCTCGCGGCTGCATGCTCTATCCTTAGCTATTGTTTGGTTAGGGCCATGGATGTGAGTCCTTGGTCACACCGAGGACTAGTTTGAAGGAAGCACCTTCCATTCTTTGGACTTAAGTTCTAAAACACAAAAGGGATATTTCTCGAATGGTACAAGAATCGTGAACTTATCCTTAGACTCATTTACAAAACTACGTATCATAGCTCTCCAGCTTCTAAGCAGAAGCAAGCATGAACCAATTCGAAAACATGGGTTCATAGAAAAACCATAAGTATTCCTACTTTAATCATATAATGAAAATTTTGTCATCGACACATACATTTCAACCCTCTTTTCAAGTTTAGTATATAGATCATAAAGAAACCAGAATTCATGAAGAAACTACTAAGGAGCATGCTTATTTCCACCCAACTGTAGGCACTACCACTCCTAAACAGATTTACCATTGGCCACCCCCTAGCTAGACCATGACACTCTGAGAGAGGTTCTTTCTTATTGATCAGCGACAGACAGGGACAGAGGTTACTCTCCTCCTCCCGCAAGAACTAGGCAATGGTTTTCTCTCTCTACCAAGCAAGGGGGTCTGCAGTCTTCTCTGCAACCCCATTTATCAGCTTGGACTAAAAACACAACCAACAACTTCTTGCACTAGAACGATCTTGTTGTTTATTTCTCCTCATAACCAGAGAGTTGCTTGCACTCTCTTCTCCTCCCCGAAGTGGTCTCTCCAACTCATCTTCTTTTCTTTTCTTGCCTTCCTCAATAAGGTTGTGTGGGTCTGAATCCCCAATTCGTGGTCAGGTTAGGGAGTCTCTTATATGGGTACTCTGCCCATCTCTTCATTAACTCTTGAGGAGGACTTCCCCAACTACCAGCCTGACTGGTAATTCATTTCTGGGTCAGATGACCGTTCTTGGTCTGAATAATTAAATCCAGTAAGGTATTCGTCGGGTGGGGTTATCTCAACCATTTATGGTCCCCCTCACCACCTCTCTTATAGCATCATGGTCTATCTTGGCAAACCCCCTCCTCAGTAGTTATGCAACACTACCCATTTCATTTAATAACAGAAAACACACACACACACACACACACACACATATATATATTTACATTACCTTTTATAATAAAATGGTTCATCAGTCCCAATGTCCACACATATTCAGTCTGCCCATAATCTATTGGAAGGTTATAGTTATATTTACAAGTTGGGGGAAACATGGGTATTACAATCCCCTCCCCCTTAAAGGAACATTGTCCCTGATGTTTCACCTATCGATATGTTCTGCATGTATAGAAGTAAATAAAAATGGGTATGCTTGTTTCATGGCATCCTCCATTTCCCATGTAGCCTCATCTGGACCAAAGTGTTTCCACTGTATCTTTACCTGTGCAATGGTTATGTTCCTGAGTGAGATTTCCTTCATGTATATTATGCATTGTGGATCTGGTAGGAATTCTCCCTCTAGTTCCACATGAATCACAGACCAATCGATTATATGATTAGAATCATGTACATATTTCTTTAGTAACGAAACATGGAAAACATTATGTGCCTTCACTGTGGGAGGTAGTGTTAGACTATATGATCCAAAAAGGATCTAGAGTAGACTAAGGATAACTCGGAATTTGCCGAAGCAACTCAGGAAGCTCATAATAGCCTCAATAGACAAAGAAAGGGAAAAAAATAAAAGTCCTCGAAACTTAGTGAAATTGGCATCATCGCGAAGAGCACGTCGCAAGATTTCCAACATCACAAACAACTCGTCAAACAGAGTTACAGATCAAAATATATCCGCGGTCAAAATTTTGGTCAACCTAGCCTAGTGAGTAGGGATGAGTCAATATCTGTACTACTGATATCAACATCAACACAAATGATGTCAGCATCTGTACATGGTATGTGGCACACGCAAAGGGTGACATATGCCATGATGATGTGGCAAGACCAGAGGTTGTCACATGTCACTCATTTTTGGCCTTTTTCGGTCAATCTGTGGACCAGTGGAAAAGCGCCACGTGGCAGTCCGTACAACCACGTGGCATCCGTACATATGACCAGGCAGAGATGATGTGGTAGTGTCTATGCAGATTGATGGCGTGGGCTAATGAGTGGCCTCCACGTGGCCCAGTCATGTGCTGCCATGTGGCAGCGGGCAAAGGTCCAATGAGGGCTAACAACCGAATTTCTAAATTTGAAAGAGGTTGGCCAAATGGCCAACTGTTCCGCCAAAATAACAACACCTCCAAAGTTGTCTGATTCGCCATTTTCGTTCCGCCAAAACTCGCGCCAAAAAGGAATGTCGGTTCGCCATATTTGACCCAACGGTCTGCCAAACTGGCGACTGATATATTTGGCTAGAGGTTCGGGCTATATATATATCAATATGATACTATTAACAAATATAAACCCAAAAGGGGGAGGCACACAAGCTTGAACCCGAGACCTCCCCGACCATAATGTTTTAAATAGTATCTGTCAACCACTAGGCCAACGACCTATTTTGATCTTTCCTATAGGCTCTAATGCCTCCTTCCTTCTCCTATTGTGTCACTATTGTAAATCCTTCAATCATATCCCAAGTTATTCTTAAGGGTGGATGTTAGGATATTTAGACACTTAGGAGTTAGTTAAGATCTACTTGGTCTAATGTGTTATTAGGTAAAAGTGTGTTTCTTTAGTATCCATTAGTATGCATTTGTAGTTAGAAAATTTGACGATCACGATATGTTCCCGACATAGAGTGATTCGACGGTTCATATTCTCCTAGATCTTAACGACCATTGATTTGTGGGTTAACACCCGATTGTTCCATGATCTCTATTTAAAGAGCATGGAGGGTCATTTGTCGATGATTGATTGTGAGAAACTCTCTTGTAAAATCTCTCTGTAATCTTTTTCTTTTGCATTAATAAACCACTTCAAGTGGTCACGTTGGCTGGGGTCGTGGATGTTTCCTCGTAGGAGTTTTACCATGTCAAAACATCGGTGTGCTGATCTTTGATCTGGTTGTGTGAGCGGTTACTGAAGGTGTCCATCCTCTGTTGGAATACCCATGTTGTCGAACATGGTATCAAAGCCTGTTTGAAGACCCGCTCCTATTGTAGATTGAGATCGTGAAGTTAGTTGCCTCATCTCCATTTTCTATCATTTTTCGTACATTTCTGGGCTGAAAGGATTGTTCCATTGCGTCCTGAGCATTCGTTTCAGTCAGGAACACTTTTTGTTTCACTCGAAAAGTTTTATGTTTGCCCAAGATACAACCATTTCAATCAGATCCGGAGGTATAAGCTTGAATACACATTTTTTAATTTTTTACAGAGTATCATTTTGGTTTTATTTCGGTTTTGTATTATTTATTTCCAAGTTGCTACTCTTTTAGATCTGTATATGCTCTTTTTCCCGCGTCTTGTGCGACCTCGGAAAATCAGAAACAGATAGGAAAAGGTGCATCTTCCGGGTAAGCTAACCGAGATCTAACCTTTGTTGTCATCGAAAAGCAAAAAAACAATTCTTGTGTAAAAAGAGTAATTTTTAGCACACTCTCCAAGGCCGTCAACAACACCACCACGAACAACAACACCAACAACACCCCCAATCCTCTTCCTAAAAAATAAAATATGTTTTGCTAGACCATTTGGTTAAAAATTGTCTTATTAAATAAGAGGTCTTGAGTTCAAGTCTTTATTTTGTTACTTTTTTTTTTTAAGTTTATGCTAAAATTGTAAAGTGTATTTCACTTCAAGTATAAAAGTGAATCACTATAAGTAGCTTTAATATTTTATTTTAGAGTTATTTATTTTGCATGCAGTTTTTCTTTTATAAAGTAACTTCATTGTAAAAGTGATCCCCACTTCACTTTATAAAAGTGGGTCACTTCATAAAGCAACTTACACCACCACATGGTCCTTTGGTTACCGATTATGCCGTTTTTAAAAAGGGCATAACTTTTACATCCGAAGTCCGTTTTTAGTGTCGTTTTATTTAAAACCGCATATTTTTTTCGAGATCTTTCCACCAAGATCATTAGTTTTAGTTTTTAAATCCATATTATCTACATATTTAATATGGCTTCTTTCAGTAATCTTTTGCTTACTAACACCAACTACTTCCAATGGAAATCTCATATGGAAGATTTATTAAGAAGTAAAGGCTTGTACCAGATTACTTTGGGAAAGGAAAAAACACCCATTGATGATGATAAGAAAGACAAATGGGTTAATAGGAGTGACGAAGCATGTGGACTAATCAGAATGTCCATCTCTCCTGATTTAAGGTTCCACCTTAAAGAAATTGATGACCCCGAAGAAGCTTGGGAAAAGATTGAATTTGTGTTTGGTAAACTCAATATTATTCGAGCACAACAGTTAGAAAATCAAGTATTGACCTTAAGTCCAAGTGGTTTTTCTTGCCTTGGAGACTATCTATCTAAGTTTAAAACACTCAGAATTTTATGTGAAGAATGTGAGATAAAAATGGAGGAAGAGTGTTGCATCTATCTTATTCTTTCTAGGCTAGGTAGTGCATATTTTGTGTTTGTGTCTACCTTTTATGCCATGAGAGAGGCTCCAGGGAAAGCTTATCAAAAAACCACTCTTGAGTCCTTTTGTGCTGCTTTGGTTAGAGAGGAAGATAAGCTTGTACAACTTGGAGTGTTCAACACTGCAGGTACCTCCAACAAAGCCTTAGTTGCCCAAAAGAAAGATAAACCCAAGTATCCCAAGAAGCAACATCCTTGCTACAACAACAAGCAACATAAGGGTCCCAAACCCACTCAGACAACTCTAGCTCCTAATGGTGACAAAGGCACAAAATATAAAAATAAGAAGACTGACAAACATTGCAACTTTTGTGATAAAGATGGTCATGATGAGTCTAAATGTTTCAAGAAGATGGTAACTTAAGAAGTAGCGATGAAGAAGCACAACCTCAATATTGATTCTACTTCTTCTTCTTCTTCTCATGGACATGCACTTTCCCTTATGGTTTCTCCTTCAATACGACTTCTACTTCTTCTTCTGATGAGTGGCTTATTGATTTTGGAGCATCTTATCATATGGATAAGGATAAAGACATATTTTCTGCTCTAAATGAATGTAACACCAAGAAAATATTTGTTGGTGATGATATATCTCTTAGTGTTGTAGGATCTGGAATAGTTCAAGTAGATAATGGTCATTTCAATGATGTATTATGTGTTCCAAGTCTTTTTTGTAACCTTCTATCAATATATCAAATCACTCATTCGGGTGAAGGTAAAACTGTAGAGTTTTCACCTCACTAAGTTGTAATTAAGGATCTAAAAGATCCTAAACATGTTCTTTCAACTGGAACTGTTGATGATATTACCAAGTTGTACAAGTTTGACAACTTTGGGTCATCATCTTTTTCATCAGTTTTTGTTGTTCATAGCGATGACTTGAGCAAACTTTGGCATGAGTGATTTGGTCATCTAAACTATCGCTCATTGCAACAACTATGTAATCAACAGATGGTGATCGGTCTTCCTCCTGTTTCATGCAGAGATGGTGTTTGTGTCGGTTGTGTTCTCGACAAACATCATCGAGACAGTTTTGACAAACGTGCCTCTTGGCATGCCTCGGGCCCTTTGCAGCTTGTTCACAATGATTTGTGTGGTCCACTTTCTTCTCCTTCTTTTTATGGGTGCAAGTATTTCTTAACTTCCATTGATGATTTTTCCAGACCTACTTGGGTTTACTTCTTAAAAATTAAGAGCAAAGTTTTTGACAAGTTTTTGGCCTACAAGGCCCTTGTAGAAAAGCAATCTGGACATCAAATTCAAAAGTTAAGAACAGATAAGGGAGGCGAATATGTGAACAATAATTTTACAAGTTACTACACTACACAGAGCATCCAAATGCAACACATTGTTCCATATACACCACAACAAAATGGTGTTGTTGAGAGAAAAAACGCACATTAAAAGAAATTGCTAATTGGATGATCCAATCTAAGGGATTAAGTCTAAAGTATTGGGTGGAGGAAATCAACTGTACAAATTACATCGTCAATCGCACTCCCACAGAGGCTCTTAAAAATATAACACCGGAAGAAGTTTGGACTAAAATTAACCCAGATGTAAGTCACTTCTATGTATTTGGCAGTATAGCACGGGCTCACATTCCCGATGAGAAAAGGAAAGCGTTGCAGCCTAAAAGTGAGAAGTGTATATTTGTTGGTTATTCTGAAGATGTCAAAGGTTATATACTTCTTCAACCACATTGTAATGAAATGATTATTAGAAGAGATGTTAAATTTGATGAAAATCTCTTGACCTGCAAGCCTAATTCGGTGATTGTGCCTTCTTCGGCCTGCGAGTCATCTTCGACGTTTGTGCCTTCTTTTGTTCCTATTCTGGTTTCTTCTTCAGATGATAACAATGAGGATGAAAATCCACCTCCGCCTGCTCACCTTCCTCCAAATGAGTCCTTTGAACCTGAACCAACACCAGTTTCACCGCTTCCTAGATGGGTTCGTTCAACATGAGAAGCAACTGGTGGTCTTGTCAGTGATCCTTCAAATCGGCGTCGAACACGTTCATAGTTCTAGCGAGCCTCTTCTCTTTTGGCTCAAGTTTCAGAGACTCATGATCCAGAGACATTTGTAGAAGCTTCAGGTCATCCAGATTGGGATACAACAATGAATGAAGAGTATCGTTCTTTAATGGCAAACGATACTTGGGATCTTGTACCTCTTCCAAAAGGAAGAAAACTTGTCAGATGTAAATGGGTCTACATAACTAAGTATGCATCAGATGGAAGTGTTGAAAGACACAAGGCTCGGTTAGTTGTCAAAGGATTTTCCCAAGTTGAAGGAATTGACTATAATGAAACCTTTTCCCCTATAGCCAAAATGAATTCCATCTGCCTTGTTCTTTCCCTTGTTGCCTCACATAAATGGGAGGTCCATCAGATGGATGTTAAATCTTCCTTCTTGCATGGAGATTTGCAAGAATAAATCTACATGGAACAACCTCCTAGCTATGTCCAAAATGACTCAGGCCTTGTTTGTCGCCTTAAGAAATCTCTTTATGGTCTTAAGCAAGATCCCTGAGCTTGGTATGCCAAAACAGACAGTTTTCTTATTGACACTGGATTCTCTAGATTTCATTCTGATCCTAATGTCTATAACAAGAAAGTAGGAAGCCATCTCATAATCCTTTTCCTTTATGTTGATGACCTTATCCTTACTGGCAGTAACTCAAAACTTTTAAACCATGTGAAAACCAACGTTAAGAAGAAATTTGAAATGACAAACTTAGGCTTTTTGCACTATTTCCTTGGCCTCCAAGTTTTGCAAACCAATGAAGAAATTTTTTTTTCCCAGTCTAAGTATGCTTGTGACCTTCTTCGTCGCTTTCACATGGTTAATTGTAAGCCAACCCCTTCTCCCTTCCAGTCTGGAGTCAAGCTTACTGCCACCTTTACTTCTCCTGAAGTTGATGCCACCCTGTACCGTCAGTTAGTTGGTAGCCTCTTATACTTGACTCATAACCGTCCTGATCTTTCCTTTGTTGTTGGTATTGTTGCCCAGTATATGCAAACACCCCGTGAAAGCCATTGGAAAGAAACTAAAAGGATACTTCGCTATGTTTGTGGTAAAGTTCAGTTCGGGATACATTATAGTTCAGGGGGGACTCCTTTATTGGTTGGTTTCACTGATTCAGTTTGGGCTGGCGACCTTGATGATTGGAAGTCTACTACGGGTTATGTTTTCAGCCTTAGTTCAGAACCTGTCACTTGGGCCTGTAAGAAACAACATGCTATTTCACTTTCTTCAGCAGAAGCAAAGTGCCGAGAAACGATAAATGTAAGTTAGGAAGCCTTATGGCTTCGACAGATCCTTTCATAGTTTGGATTCGAGCAACAACATCCGACCAACCTTTGGTGCTTATATCAGAGTGCCATCAAGATAGCCAAAGACCCAGCTCAACATCAACGCAGTAGACACATCGAGCTACACATGCACTTCATCAGAAAGCTCATTCATGATCAAGTTATTGAAGTGCTCTTTTGCCCTACAGAAGATCAAGTTGCATACATTTTCACAAAGTCTCTTACAGAAGCGAAGTTTTCCAAACTTCGATCTATGTTAGGAGTCCAGGAAGTTGTCATTAAGGGGGGATAGGCTCTAATGCCTCCTTCCTTCTCCTATTGTCTCACTATTGTAAATCCTTAAATCCTATCCCAAGTTGTTCTTAAGGGGGGGTGTTAGGATACTTAGACACTTATGACTTAGTTAAGATCTACTTGGTCTAATGTGTTGTTAGGAAAAAGTCTGTTTCTTTAGTATGCATTTGTAGTTAGGAAATCTAACGGTCACAATATGTTCCCAACATAGAGTGATCTGACGGTTCATATTCTCCTCGATCTTAATGACCATTGATCTATGGCTTAACACCTAATTGGTCCATGATCTTTATTTAAAGAGCATGAAGGGTCATTTGTCGATGATCGATTGTGAGAAACTCTCTTATAATATCTCTCTGTAATCGTTTTCTTTTGCATTAATAAACTGCTCCAAGTGGTCACGTTGGCTGGGGTCGTGTATGTTTCCCCATAGGATTTTTACCACGTCAAAACATCGGTGTGTTGATATTTGATCTAGTTGTGTGAGTGATTACTGAAGGTGTTCATCCTCTATTGAAATACTTGTGTTGTCGAACATTTACGCCATGATTTTTTATTAAAAGCACAATTTTTCGATGCCCGAGAAGGAGGAGTCAGGGTGTGCGACGGTACCGCTGGGCACGACTTTTGGGACAATCATTTTTGGGTAATTCAATGCCACTAATTCAGTGATGTTGTTTGTTTTCTGATCTAAGCAAAGCTTCTGCAGCATAACTCCAGAATGGGGTATACTTATGTATTTTGCTAATTATTTTATTGAGTTAATGAAAAGGCCTACCCATTTAAGAGCAGGACCCGGAGATGTAGTCCACCAGGGATGAACTCCATTATCAAGTTCTTGTGTTCAGATTTGATGCTTATGTCTCTTCATTATTGAGCTTTTCCTTCTTTATGATGCATTTTAATTTATGCTCATTTAATACAATTCTTTAATAAGTCACATTGATGAAAAGATCTTGGATCATGTTGGTATCAGAGCAGTCATCTTTGACTTGAATTGTTGAGTGTGAATGCTTACTAGGGCCAAGCATAAGCAGGGTGAAGGAACTCTTAAGACTTTCAATCCTGAAGTTGGTCGTGCATCCCGAAGGAAGAAAATGGCCGAAGAGGACAAGCATGATGAACAGGAGAAAAAATTCCATATGGTCTTTTATCGCATGTTAGAAATGGTCGAACGAATGTATGGAGATTATGAGAAGAGGATGAAGAAGAAAGAGAAGAAAAAAGAAACACAAGCAGATGATAATGCTTCAGTGAATCAAGGGGCTTGAGGGGACCCTCCCGAGCCTCCATATTCACCATCAAGTTCTAGCTCTTCTTCCTCTGAGCATTCTCATCATTCTCATAATTCTAGACATAAAATTTATTTTAAGAAATCATTATTAAATCTTGATGTAAAATTCGTTTTACCTATGTTTAATGGAGATGTTAATCCTGAAAAGATACATAATTGGATCTGATAGGTTGAACTGTATTGTCGTGTTCAACAGATTGATGAAGAGGAAGTTAAAGTGCAATTGTCTTCTTTTCGGTTGGAAGGCACTGCTCTTACATAAAGCAATGATGGAATGACAAATTTTAAGACAAAGTAAAGGTCAAATTGTACAAAGTTTCACGAAAGAATTTAGGAAGAAAGATCTTGCATTAAACATTACTTTGGATTCTTATGAAACTTTAATGAAGTATATTGGCACACTTCATAATTATATTCATCGTACTTTACTATTGTTTAACCCCACCAGTCTTGATGAAGTGTGTGTGCACTACACCCACCTTGAGAACAGGGGAAATCATGTTCAAGAAGATCCCACAAAGAAACCTTCGAATATCCCACATAAGCAGTTTAAGAAGTTTAAAAGGAAGGACAAAAAGATCGCCACTGTAAAGAGAGAAGAAGGAAAGCCATCTTGCACTCATTGCAAGAAGAATGGCCACAAGATGAACACTGTTGGAAACTACATCTAGAGAAGAGACCGAAACAATTTGGTGGAAAGGGGAAGACAAAGACCATTGCTTCAATGCAACAAGATCTTGGTTCTGATTCAAAAGACGAAGGAAAGATCACAACGGTTGGAGTACAAGGTAAATATTCCCTTCATGCTAGTTCAAATTCCAATAATGAATCTCACGATGATGAAAGAAAGAGGAATGAATTATTTCATATAAGAGTTGTATCTAAACACACTAAGATAGATACATTGTTTGATCCGGGTTCCCAAGTAAACTTGATATTTGAAGCACTTGTCAAAAAGATGGGTCTTGAAACTAAACCACATCCAAAGCCTTATCCTCTTGGTTGGGTATGTGATAAAGAAAAACTTAATGTCACCAAGCAATGTAGGGTCAGATTTGCTATTGCTTCAAAGTTGATTGATGAAGTGGATTTGGATGTTGTATCACTTGATATATGTGGCATAGTGTTGGGGAGTCCTTATCTTTATGATAGAAAAAAAATCTTCTTTCGTCATGAGAACAAATATCACCTTACTAAAGGGGGAGTGGAATATATTGTTAGAGCCCACAACATGAGGGTAAACACGACACTTGTTAGTATAGGACAAATGAAGAGACTCATGAACACTAATAAGAGATATGTACTCACGATTGTAAGGGAAAAGGATGTCGGAACATCCGACGCTTTCCAAGGATGTGATCCCTCTCATAAGAAAGAATTAGTTGATATTGTTTCTAAGTATGATAATATTTTCCAGGAACCAGATGGATTACCTCCTAAGAGGGAAATCCAACATGAAACACATCTTCAGCAGGATTCTCCTCTTCCTAATGTGGGCATGTACAGGATGTTAGTTGTAGAGATGACATAAATCAAAAAGCAAGTACAAGGCTTATTGGATCAAGGGGCCATCAGGCCCAACTCATCTCCTTGTGGTTCTTCGATTGTGACGGTACCAAAGAAAGACGACACATGGAGAATGTGTGTTGATTATCGAGACTTAAATAAAATCACGGTGAAAAATTGATACCCTCTTCCTTGTATACATGATTTACTTGATCAATTAAAGAATGTTATTTATTTCACTAAGTTGGATTTGCATAGTGGATACCATTGAATCAGGGTTGCAGAACATGATGCATGGAAAAATTCCTTTAAAACCAAACATGGATTGTTTGAGTGGTTAGTTATGTCGTTTGGACTTTGTAATGCTCCGACAACCTTCATGCGTGTGATGAATGATGTATTCAAGCCATTTCTAGATGATTTTGTGATTGTATATTTAGACGACATTCTTATATTTAGTGGGACTTGGGATGAACATGTAAGGCATGTAAAGCAAATATTGGATACTTTGCAAAGGGAAAAGTTGTATGTAAAATTGTCCAAATGTGAATTTGGTAAGACCACACTTGTATACTTAGGTCATATTGTAGGAGGAGGACAATTGAAAATTTGTCCTTCCAGGATTGATGTAATTGTGAATTGGCTTGAGCCAAAAAATGTAACCGAAATGCGAAGCTTCTTAGGTGTAGTACAGTATTGGAGGAGATTCATTTCAAACTTCTCTTTTATTGTAGCTCATTTGCATGACTTAACTAGTGTGAAGAACACTTTTCAGTGGGGAGGAAAGCAACAAAAAGCTTTCGACACTTTGAAGGAAAATATTAGTATCGCACTGTTGAATCTTCAACAGTCTTTCGAGATTGAGAGAGATGCCAGCGGATACGCCATGGGTGCAGTATTGATGCAATATCGTAAGCCTATCTGTTACCACTCTGAAACTTTTAACCAAGTTGTTGTTAACTATCCTACGTATTATAAAGAGTTGTATGCATTAGTCCAAAGCGTAAAGAAATGAAATCACTACTTATTAGGGAAGGAAACAATCATGCATACAGATCATCATCCCTTACAGTATCTCCAAGCACAAACCAAGCTACAACAATCTCGACATTACAAATGGATGAGTTTTCTTCAACAATTTTATTTGGTAATCAAATACAAAAATGGTACAAGTAACAAGGGAAAACTACTCTACCATCTTGGAAAGCTATGTATTCCTACAAGTGAATGAGTCCATGTAATACAAGAAGCTCACACTTCTCTTGTGTATGGGCATTTTGGGGTAGGAAAAACTATGACTCATATGCAAAGATTTTGTTACTGGCCTCAGATGAAAGCAATTGTAACTAAATCTGCAAAGGGGTGTGTGATGTGTTCTACTTGTAAACCCACTAATAGAAAATTAGGGCTATACTCACCATCTCCTATTCCATCACATCCATGGGAGAGTATCTCCATGGATTTTGTAGGGGGTTTTCCAATGTAAAAAAGGGGTCATGACTATTTGTACGTAGTAGTAGATAGGTTTAGCAAGATGTGTATCTTGATGCCATGTAAAAACCAGATCACTGTTGAGAAAACTGCTAATATCTTCTTTTAGTATGTTTGGGTTCACTTTGGGTTACCCACATCCATTATCTCAGATCGAGATACTCGATTCCTTGGGGATTTTTGGATAAGATTGTGGAGAATGATGGACACCAAGTTGAAGAGGAGCACTGTTTTCCATCCACAGATCGAAGGATAGACATAGGTTGTTAACCGAATAGTGGTACTTTTGCTTCGAGGCTTCTGTAGCAAGCATCCCAATTTATGGGATGAACAGATACCCTATGTACAACATGCTTACAATCAAGCCTTACATTCATCCACTCAATGTTCTCCTTTTGAGACATGTTTTGGGTATTTTCCTAAGGTCCCTTTGGACTTGATGTATGGGAGATATACCAATTCAAATGAAGAAAGAAATGAAGACATGGCCCGCAATTTCATTCAAAGGATCTAGCAAGTTCACCAAGCAGTCAAGGAACAGAGGGAGAAGAGTCAAGCATAATATAAAGCTTGACATGAAAAACACAAGGTTGATCATTAGTTCCAAGTATGGCTTCACATCAGCAAGGAGCGGTTGAAGGGTGAAGGCAAGAAACTCAAGCCCATCTGATATGGACCCTTCACTATTTTGGAGAAAAGTGGAACCAATGCTTTTCGTCTAGATATTACACCTTATATGCAGATCTACTCAGTTGTAAATGTGGAAAACTTGAAACTTTTTAAGTCGCCCATGATCATGGATTAGGGTGAGGAAGTTTCAATAACTTCAGTTGATGAGTTTTCTCCTAAGTACTTGGACGAGTTGAAGGAAGATATCATCCTGGATAGAAGGACGAGGACTTCACATAGGGGTGATGTTGATTATCTTCTAGTGGGCTTAAAAGGCACACATCCAAGCAAGGCAAAGTGGATTGAGAAGGACAAGGTGAGGGAAGTATTACCTCACTTATTTGTTGATTGATGAAAGCTTTTAGTGGTCCAAAAAGCTCTCAGTGGGAAGGCATGATCCAAAAAGGATCTAGAGGAGACCAAGGATAACTCATAATTCAGAGAAGCAACTCAGGAAGCTCATAATGGCCTCAATAGATAGAGAAAGGGAAAAAATAAAAGTCCTCAAAACCTAGTGAAATTGGCATCATCGCGAAGAGCGCGTCACGATCTTTCCAACGACATAAACGACTCGTCAAATGGAGTTACAGATCAAAAGATATTCGTAGTCAAAGTTTTGGTCAACCTAGCCCAGTCAACATGGATGAGTCAACATCTGTACTGCTGACATCAACATCAGTACGGATGACGTCAGCGTCCATACAGGGTATGTGGCACATGCAGAGGGCGACATATGTCATGATGACATCAACATGATGATGTGGCAACACTAGAGGTTGTCATGTGTCACTCGTTTTTGGCCTTTTCTGGTCATTCTGTGGACCAATGGAAAAGCACCACGTGGCAATCCGTACAACCACGTGGCATCCGTACAACTAACCATCCAGAGATGACATGGCAGTGACTGTGCAGATTGATGACATGGGCCAATGAGTGGTCGCCACGTGTCTTAGTGATGGGCTGCCACGTGGCAGCAAGAAAATGCCCAATGCGAGCTAACAACTAAATTTCTAAATTTGAAAGAGGTTGGCCAAATGGCCAACCGTTCTGCCAAACTAGCAACACTACCAAAGTTTTCCAATCCACCATTTTCATTCTGCCAAAACTCACACCAAAAGGGAATGCTAGTCCGCCATATCCGACCCAACGGTCCATCAAACTGGCGACTGATATATTTGGCTGGAGGTTCGGGCTATATATATATATATATATATATATATATATATATATATATCAATTTGATAATATTAATAAATATACACCCAAAAGGGGGAGGCCCGTAGGCTTGACCCCAGGACCTCCCCAACCACAACGTTTTAAATAGTATCCACCAACCACTAGGTCAACGACCTATGTTGGTATTTCTGCCCGGATTTTGTATTAAAAGCACATTTTTCCGATGCCCGAGAAGGAGGAGGAAGGGTGCGCGACGGTACGGTCAGGAATGACTTTCGAGGCAAATTTTTAATGAATTAATTGCAGGTTGCAGGCATGAAAACTGAGACAAAATTTCTCATGGGCCTGAAAGTGCTAGACTAAGATCGAGGCATGGAGACACTCATTTTTGGGTAATTAGACACCACGAATTTAGTGGTGTTGTTTGTTTTCTGATCCAAGCGAAGCTTCTATAGCTTAACTCCAGAATGAGGTATACTTATGTATTTTTCCAAATTCTTTTGCTGAGTTAATAAAAAGGCCTACCCATTTGGGAGAAGGACTAGAAGACGTAGTCCACCAAGGATGAACTTTGTTATCAAGTTCTTGTGTTCATATTTGATGCTTATGTCTCTTCATTATTGAGCTTTTCCTTCTTTATGATGCATTTTTATTCATGCTCATTTAATACAATTCTTTAATAAGTCACATCGATGAAAAGATCATGGATCACTATATGATACAGGTCCCACTCTACCCATAATTTAAAAGGGTCCACAATATCGAGGTGCCATATTGGCACAGGCTCCCATTCTGAAGGAGATTTTCCTGGGTCTAACTTGGAGATACACATGATCCCCTGTTTTGAATTCTCTAGGAGCCCTCTTTCTGTCTACATAACTTTTCTGTCTTTCCTGAGCTATTTTCAGGTTTTTCTTTATCTGAATCATTTGTTGTTCCATTTCCTTTAGCATATCTATTACGATTGTAATTCTGTCTACTGGGTAATTCCAACTAAATGGAATATTGCATTGTCTACCATATAGGGCCTCAAAAAGGATCATCTTTAATGACTCTTGATATCCATTGTTATAAGTGAATTCTACTAGTGGTAGGTAGTCTTACCACTTATTGGGTTGATGCATTACATGCATTCTTAACATGTCCTCTAACACTTGGTTTACCCTATCTGTTTTCCCATCAATTTGAGGGTGATAGGCTGTATTGAATAGCAATTTAGTTTCAAAACCAACAAATAGAGATTTCCAAAAGTTTGAAGTAAATTTTGTATCTCGATCGAATATGATTTCTTTAGGCATGTCATGCAGTCTAAATATTTTTTTCATGAAAACACTGGCAATATCTATTACCTTGCAAGTTGATTTGATGGGAATAAAGTGAGCAACCTTGCTCAGTTTGTCCACAAATACCATGATGACATCATTTTGTTTGGTTTATTTTGGTAACCATGTGATGAAGTCCATGGAGATGGTTTCCCATTTCCATTCTGGGATTGGTAGGGGTTGTAACAACCCTGTTGGATGCTGGTGCTCTGCTTTAACCTGTTGACACTTTAGACATTTAGCTAAGAAATCAACGATTTCCTTTTTTAGTCCGGGCCAATTAAATAACTTTTTGGTGGCTGTGATCATTTTCTGATAACCATGATGACCAATATATGGCATTTTGTGTAGTTCATCCAATATGAACCTCTTCAAGTCGTCACAATTTGGAATATGCAATACACCTTTGTAAGTTAGTAGGCCATCATTCAACATTTGATAACCTTCATACTTCATCCATGTGGGCTCTTGCTCTAAGTATGATTTCACAGTCTTGAAAAATGCATCCATTTCTTGTGCACTTTTGACTCTCTCCTTGACATCTGATTCACAGGTGCTTACAACTGCTAGGTGAATCATTTTCATACTTATACTAAGGGCATCAACCACCCTATTTTATTTTCCTTTAATGTGTTTGATTTCAAAATCAAACTCACTAAGGAGATCCATCCATCTAGCTTGTCTAGCATTGAGTTTTGGTTGATAAAAAAAATATCTCAACCCACTACGGTCTGTCATAAGAACAAATATTCTACCTAGGAGGTAATGCCTCCATGTTTTTAAAGCATGTACTATGGCAGCCAACTCCACATCGTGGGTCACATAATTGATTTCATGTTCATTCAATTTTCTGGATTCGTAGCAATTCACATGTCCTTCTTGCATAAGGACTCCTTTGAGACCTTCCTTGCAGGCATTTGTACACACAAGGAAGTCCTTGTTTGGGTCTGCAATCTTCAACACAGGTGCATTGGTTAGGAGGTATTTCAGCTCTCATAATATTTCTTCACATTCTGATGTCCAAATGAATTTAACCCCCTTTTTCTAAAGGGAGGTGATTGGGGCAAGTGATCTTGGAAAATCCTTTTATGAAACTTCTATAGTATCCTGCCAAGCCCATAAAGGATCTAATATCAGATACATCCTTTGGAGTAGGCCAATCCATAATGGATTTGATCTTGTCAGGATCAACTACCACTCCTTCTTCATAAATGACATGGTCTAAGTAATGGACTTGTTTTTGGAAAAAGTCACTGTTATCACTGAAATTTCGTCCGCACATGGCGACAAGAACTCCGCATCGTCAAAACAGAAAAAGTCATTCATGGCACAAGATTAATTCCTCGGCATTGCAAAAGGGTAAAAAAACTATACAAATGACCAAAAATTTGAAAGGCGCTTTACATCATCTGGGTGCGCGCGCGCACGCGCGTAATAGAAACATACAAAGCGCGCATATGTGCACAAGGCGCGGCTGTTGGGCGAAAAACCCGCACGCCTTCTAAACGACGCATTTATTGAAATTGGTCGGCCTTCCAACCACTAATGGATCAGCTCCCAAGTCGATTTGACACCAAATCCGAGCTCAATCCTCATGGTGGGCTGGTCAAAGACCTAATTGTGCCCTAAAGAGCCCCTTTTCACATTCTAAAGAGGTTACATAATGATCCAATGCTTGGCTATAAAAAGCCATGAATGACCACCATTTTCTCAAGGAATTCTTCATACTATTATGTTGCTGAGATTGCTAAGGACCCATTCTTTGGCAATAAACATTACAAGCTTCATTTCATAGAGCTATTCACCCCTCACTTGAGTGAATAAGCTTGGAGTTATTTCACCCACATTTTCATCTTTTCATTGTAAAGGAGAGCAAGCTTTGAGGGCCTCGAGAGCCTTCCATTGGAGAAAGGAGGGACCCAAGTCCCCTTTCTTCTTTGTGCCTTTGGATTTCATCAATAAGATCAGCTTATACATTGGTGATATTGGTCCATTTTTATTTATTTTTCATTGTTTCATATGCTCTTAGTTTTAATTAGTTTTAGTTTGATTTTTGTTTATAACTCTGTTGTTTCTCTTTCTAACCCTTTCCTTTCACAACTGTCATGCCTAGCAGAGCCCAACTGGGCATGTAAGCACTCTTAATTTGCTCACCTAGTGATGAATTGGGTGCAAACAGATTGGCGACTCCACTGGGGAGTTGGTATCATTTCCTCCCTCATTTGGGTTCAATTTGCCTTCCTTTTGATTTCATTAACTTGCAGGTTCACAAACCGGCCTCTGCCGACCTGCTTACCAGTCAATTCACCAGAAATTAGAGAGAAATTCACCCGGATTTTTATTCTCGGACTTTTGACACAGGCGCGCGGGTATTCCACCCCACAGGCGCGCGTTGGGCGTGCACGCGCTTTACGGCTCAATTATGTCAGCGCGCAGGTGCCATATGCGCCTCTGTCCACACAGAAGGCCGCGCCTCTGCACTAAAATTTTCATTGTAAGCTCTTGGATGTGGGGTAAAAATCATTTTCCCTGTCAAGAATGATGCTCTAAATACTGCACCACTTAGACCCCTCAACTTATAAAGGGGATATTCAAACAAACATAGGCACTTAGGTGGATAAAAATCATTTTCCCTTATGTGCTTTTTGCCACGTGGATGGCTTGCTTTGATTCATAAATCTAAGTTGAACATCAATTCTAATCACATCTAAACTCACATTTGGGACTAGAAATTGAAGTAACAATCTTGAGTATGCTCTTCTCTCGCGCCATTAAACGATCTTGAGAACCAAAAAAGGATTGCGAAAACGGTTTCATCTCCCTTAACAAAATTTCAAAACTTTTTAGGAGAGGACAAAGGCTCTTTTGAGACCCCTCTTAGTTTCATTTTTCAAACATATCCTAAATTTGTAACGGGCCCATACATGCCCACATGTCACAAGAGTAGGATAGTTGTTGCAATTTTGCTTTCTTAGATCAAAAAACTAGGAGAGTTTAAAAATTTGTAACGGGCCCACACATGCCCACATGTTCAATCTAGGCTAGTTTCATGCTTTTCTAGATTAACTCACACATAGGGAGTTAAAGGATAGTAACGGACCACAATGTCCACATGCTAGTTTCCTAGGGCTTTTAAAAATTCCGCAAGGTTGTACCAATGACATCTAGCTTATTTTAGGTAATCAAACTCTTGTAAAGGACCAAGCAATGTCCACATGTTGCAAGGTGACATCTAAATAACTAAAAATTGGTACACTTTCACTCACACACAAAAGCCACTTTTGCACTCACATAGCCTCATCTCGAAACGTGGTGGTCTAAGTAGGTTTCCTCCAAAGGGATTCTGAAAACACCCCATCTTTTCTTGATTGGACTATTCACTCCCACTTTTAATCAAATGAGGTTGGTTTTCACCCCCAGCCTCACAAAACAACTTCATCTAAAATCTTTCTAACAACTCATTAAGTTGTCCTCCACAGGAGGTGCCAAAAGAAAATTTTAGTCTAGGTAGGATTTCGGGGGTAGGCATCCAAATAACCCCC
>ML784976.1:333672-353202 GCA_009831015.1 Picea engelmannii | reverse complement strand
TTAGTTTTAGTTTGATTTTTGTTTATAACTCTGTTGTTTCTCTTTCTAACCCTTTCCTTTCACAACTGTCATGCCTAGAAGAGCCCAACTGGGCATGTAAGCACTCTTAATTTGCTCACCTAGTGACGAATTGGGTGCAAACAGTCACAATTACTAAAATTAGTTGTACGGACTGTACAAACCTGCCATGTCAGCCATACGGATGTGCCACGTGTCACCCTTATAGTGGTGCCACGTGTCACACTCTGATTTTTCCACATGTACCTATCCATGTCAGCACCAACGCACCCTTCCATGTCAGCTGTACGGTCGCATGCCCTATACAATCAGTTGCCATGTCATCACTGTATGGATTGTACAGACTGTACAATCAACATCATTTTTTTTGCCTGTTTGGCAAAATGAACAGATCGCAATATCTTGGTAATACAACTCCGTTTGAACACGTTCAAGTTGCATTGGTTTCGTAACATCGAGGACTACGCACACGTCCATTTTGAAGAGATTATGAGCACTTTGATTTTTAGGCCTTCTGGACCCCATCTTGGCTCCTGGATCCAATTCTGGGTCAATTAGGATATCATTAATGAAAACCAACACAAATCTATCAAGGAACTGACTGAGTACATTGTTCATTAAGCGCATAAAAGTGGTTTGTGCATTGGTAAGCCCAAATGGCACCACTACAAATTCAACCTTAATTTGGACTTGATGGTATCCAGACCTCAAGTCAATCTTGGAGAAAATTGTAGCACCTCTCAATTGGTAAAAAAAGTCATTGATCCTTGGTAGGGGATACTTATTCTTAATGGTCATCTTATTGAGTTGTCTATAGTCTATGCATAACCTGAGGGTTCCATCCTTCTTTTTCACAAACAAGGCTGGTGCTCCCCATGGAGACACACTAGGTCGAATGTAGCCTTTGTCCAACATGTCCTTTAGCTGTAGTTTGAGCTCAAATAGCTTTGGTGTACTCATTCTATTAGGCGTTCTAGACACTGGCACCTCTCCCGGTACAAGTTCTATTGAAAATTCAATATCTCTTCTTGGAGATAGGCCTGGTACCTCTTCTGGAAACACATCTTTATACTCTCTTAATGTGGGATGGTCCTCTAGGCTTGGTTTATTGTTCTCAACAAAGTTCAACACTTGTATTGCATACAAAGGACATCCTTTTCTGCAATACTTATTCACATGAAGGTCTGATATTTCTCTCACTGAGACAGACTTTTGAATCCCTTGTAGGGTTATTTTTATCCCTTCTGCATCTTCACACTCCAAAGTTTTATTGTAACAGTCCAAATTGGTTCTATGGGCAGCCAACCGGTTCATGCCAATTAGCAGGTCATAAGATCCTAAGGGGAGCATGTTTAGAGTGTCTTGGGTGGGTAATCCATTCATAATGAATTGGCATGTTATTATGACCTTTGTTGCCTTTGTTTTGGTTCCAATGGCTAGTTGTACTAGCCATGATTTAACATGTTTTACTTGTTGCAATTTACATTTCTCAACAGTTTGGGGGGAAACATAACTCAAATTAGAACCAAGGTCAATTAAAATGGAAACTAGTTGGTTGGGAATCATACCTTCCACCTCCGCCACTTAAGCTTGGTAGTTAGCTTGTTTATTATCCAAGGTTGCATAAATTTTTGGTTTTCTCCTAGCCACATCATTGACTGTGGTAGCCTCTTGGACGTTGTATATCTTCCTGTTGTTATGTTTTCTATGTGGGAAGTCCCTCAGAAGATGCTCTTCTCCACAACCTCAACATTTCAAGGGTTCTCGTTTTGTGTTATTAGTCTTACCTGGGGCTGTCCCAAAGGGTTTATTACCACTCTGAGATGGAAAATTCATTTGATATACACTTCTAGTATGAAGGCTCATCTTAGAAATTTTCCCATGGTTCTTAAATCTTGAGGATTTAAACCCCTTATTATTGAATCCCTAATCACTTTTATTTTTCCATTCCTCGTGGCGTCCTATCTTATTCTTGAATTGCTCATAGCAATACCTTGCCTTCCCGATAGTACCTTCTAAGGTCTTTGGCTCATTAAATTCAATCAAGTCCTGGAAGGACTGAGGCAGTCCACTAATGAATCGTTACATATTTACCTTTTCACCATTTATGTAGGGTACATACCTCATCAACTCAAAAAATTTGTTCATGTATTCATCTATTGTGAGTTGTCCCAACTCGAGTTCATAGAACTACTTGGTCTTCCCGTCAAAGTATTTCTCCGACATATACTTCTTCTTGAAGTATTTCTCAAAATGTTTCCATGACAAATCCTTCTCATGGATTCCTTTCACATTCCTAAGGTCTTCCCATCAAATGGAGGCCTTTCCATTCAAGCTGAAAATGGTTATTCGAGCCTTTAAATTTTCAGAGTAGTCATGGACTCTGAAGTACTTCTCCAAGCCAAGTATCCAAACTTCTGCTTCTTCCCCCTTCTTAATTTCTCCATCGAAAGTGGGTGGTTTGGCTTTCTTAAAATCTTCAAGGTCATGGCTCTTGGAATGTTTCCTCTTCTTCCTTCTCCTCTAGGAATGTGAACTAGTTTTTCCACTGGAATATTCCTTGGAGTTGTCAGTTTCCTCACCAGAGGATTCTTCCATTGAATGTCTCTTAGCTCCATGTTGGGCCTTCTTTGAGGTGATCCTCCTTGTGTGGCCACTTTTAGGACCATGATTATGTATCTTAGGTGGACTTTGGGTTTTCTTAGTATGATGTCTATCCACATGATTGGCTGCTGGTCCATTTTGCAGCTGCCTTTGTATATCTAATAGGCTTTGCAGTAGGATTGCATTAATTTCGGTTTTCTTTTCATGTTCTTTTATCAACCTTTCATTGTCGACCTTATAGCTCCGTAATTTGGCCATGAGGCTTCTTACAGTTTCAACCAAATCTGGAGGGGTTTCCACCACCCTCCTCTCACCAGATTCTTCCTCTCTGTTGTGGGAGCTTTCCCCCAACTCATGGTGTGTCACCATCCTCTACTCTGCAGTTTTCCTACTTGTCCACTGATTGCTTAAGTGTTGATAAAACATTTTATGTTAGTTAATTATCTACTAGTTTAAGAACAACACACACAATTTTTAAGGTGAAGTCAACTTCTTTATTTGAAACACTAACCACACATAGATTAGAATTTCAAAACATAAAACAACAACATAGATTCTCATTCCTCTCTTCAACAATGGTTTAAATATGTCTCTTATGAAAATGGTAACGTAGGGTGTTACCTTTAAAATTTCTCTAACAAGATTTTAAGCGACTCGTTTACGAGCCCAAGCAGGCCAAGTGTTGTTGCCATGCTCTAATACCAATTTGTAACACACCCAACCCCTTAGCTGGCCTTTTTAAGGGATGGGGCATCAAAATTTCACTTTCTCTCTAACATCTCAAAACCTCTACTTCACGACACCATCGTCTTCTACTCGTCAGAAGATTTCCAATGACTATCATCATGCCCAAAACTGAGTCCTATATAAGAATATATGGCCCCTTAAAGTTTCAAGGTCTGCTTCAAGCCACTTCATTTACTTGTGTGCCTTGCCATCTGTCTTCCTACGTGGCGTAGAGGTGGCATCCACCACCTTCCCTTCGTGTAACACATAAGCTTGAGGGAAGTTTTGCGCTCGACGCTTCGGCATTTAACATCCCTTTTTCCTTCAACGTGCCTATCCTCCGGAGTCCTGAAATCCTAAACTCCCGAAGGATCCATGAAAGCTTGCCACGTGGCTCCGACCTTCAGCCCTTTCGGCTCATCTATGATACTACACCCCAAGCCTCCGGAGCTCTAAAGTCTCAGACTCCTGAAGGGTCCATGAGACCTTGCCACGTGGTGGCATATTAAATACTGAGGTAAGGGTAGGTGGGTCCCAAGCGCTTCACAAACCAAATATATATATATATATATATATATATATATATATATATATATATATATATATATATATTAGAGGATGACACACGACAGGGCTGAGGTGACACGTGTCCCCACCAGTGGGTGACATGTGTCACGTTCTAATAGGCTCATAGGGCCTATAATAAGTACAGATCAGGGTGACATGTGTCACGTTCTAATAGGCTCATAGGGCCCGTAATAAGTACAGATTGGGGTGACACGTGGTACGTTGATCGAGGGTCCTCGTCATCCTTGGTGATTCCAGCGTGCCATGTCCCTCTAGACTGATAAGGTTCCAACGCTCCTTAGATCTTCATGGTCGAGACGTGTCCACGTAGATATCTAGATCTACGGCCTCTGTTGCTTCACAACTTTGGCCTTCGGGGAATTCACTGTATGATTTCCTTGTTACTCCCAAAGTGGTCAGTGTCGGGCTGACCTTGGCCTAGATCCAACGATCAGAGGGGATCCCGAGTGATCCTCATATCAACGGTCCCCGTCACTTCGCAGTTTTGATGTTCAGGAATTTGGCCATTTAGTTCTCATTTTACTCCTGGTGTGGTCAACCTCAGGCTGACCAAGGTCTGGATCGAACGGTCATGAGAGGACCTGTAGTTTCTCGAGATACATGGTCCTCGTTGCTTCACGACTTCGACGTTCGACACCTTGATGATATCCTTGTTCATTATCATGTTGAACCTCTCGAAGCAGGGCTTCGCTAGAGTGATTTACACTAGCCGATCAGATAGTGGAGAAGAATCCTGAAGGATCTGTAGATCCATGGCTCACGTTCATTTCGCAACTCCGAAGTTTGAGGGTTTTGGTGCTACAATGCCTCTAATCTCTCGAAGTGGTCCACGCCAGACTTACCACGATGTAGATCCAAAAATCGAGAAATATTCTGAATACAATTGGATCTACGGCCCGCGTCACTTCGTGAGTTCGGCGTTCGAGAGTTTTGGCAGTTGGAAGGTTATAGCATCCCAGAATCTTCGAACTCCCAAAGTTTCGAAGCTAAAAGAACTTAGATCCTTTCGGGCTTAACAAAGGGTTTCAGTGTCTCAGTCATATGGGTTTCCCGACAAGCCCCGTGATTGCACGCTCTATCCGTAGCTATTGTTTGGTTAGGGCCGTGGACGTGAGTCCTCGGTCACACTGACGACTGATTTGAAGGAAGCACCTTCCATTCTCTGGAATTAAGTTCTAAAACACAAAAGGTATATTTCTTGACCGATACGAGAATCGTGAACTTATCCTTAGACTCATTTACAGACCTATGTATCATAGCTCTCCAACTATTAAGCGGAAGCAAGCATGAACCAACTCAAAAGCATGGGTTCACAGAAATAACAATAAGTATTCCTACTTTAATCATATAATGCAAATATTGTCATCGACACAAACATTTTGACCCTCTTTTCAAGTTTAGTATATAAAGCATAAAAATACTTATCAGGAAACCAGAATTTGTGAAGCAACTGCTGAGGAGGATGCTTGTTTCCACCCAACCGTAGGCACAACCATTCTTGAATGAATTTACCACTCGCCACCCCCTGGCTAGACCATGACGCTTTGAGAGAGGTTATTTCTTCTTGATCAGTGACAGACAGGGACAAAGGTTACTCTCCTCCTCCCGCAAGATCTGGGCCACAATTTTCTCTCCCTACCAAGAAAGGGGGACTGTAGTCTTCTCTGCAACCCCGTTTATCATCTTGGAATGAAAACAAAGCCAACAACTTCTTGCACTAGAACGAGCTTGTTGTTTAGTTCTCCTCAGAACCAGATATTTGCATGTGCTCTCTTCTCTTCCCCGAAGTGGTCTCTCCGACTCATCTTCTTTTCTTTTCTCACTTTCCTCAGTAAGGTTGTGTGGGTTTGAATCCCCAGTTCAGGGTCAGGTCGGGGAGTCTCTCAGATGGGTACTTTGCCCATATCCTCATTAACCCTTGAGGAGGACTTTCCCAAGCACCAGCCTGACTGGTAATTCATTTCTAGGTCAGAGGACTGTTCTGGGTCTGAATAATTAAATACAGTAAGGTACTGGTTGGGTGGGGGTTATCTCAACCATTTTTGGTCCCCCTCACCACCTCTCTCATAGCATCATGGTCTATCTTGGAAAACCCCCTCCTCAACAATTATGCAACACTATCCATTTCATTTAATAACATAAAACACATATATATTTACATTACCTTTTATAATAAAAAGGTTCATCGGTCCCAATGTCCACACATATTCAGTTTTCCCATAGTCTATAGGAAAGTTATAGTTATATTTACAAGCTGGGGGAAACAGGGGTATTACAGGATCCATGGGACAAAGAAAGAAGCCTAAGCCATACTCCAATTATGTGGCTTTGATGTGCGATCTAGTTAATAAGGAACCTACTTGCTTTGAATAATCTGCTCAAAAAAAGGAATGGATGGATGTCATGACTGAAGAATACCAATCTATTATAAATATTGATGTGTGGGAAGTGGTTCCCAAACCAAAAAACAAAGATGTAGTATCTTCTAAATGGATAGTCAAAATAAAACATGCAACTTACAAAAGTATTGAGAAATACAAAGCAAGCTTTGTGGCTCGTGGATTTTCCCAGAAAGAAGGCATTGATTATGAAGAAACCTTTGCTCCAGTAGCAAGATACACATCTATCAGAACCATCATGGCACTTGTAGCCAAGATGAAGTGGAAGTTACACCAAATGGATGTGAAAATAGCCTTCTTGAACGATGTTATTGAAGAAGAAGTGTATATAGAACAACCACCAAGTTTCGAAGTACAAGACATGAAGACTGATGTCTACAAGTTGAAGAAGGCTCTGTATGGTTTGAAGCAAGATCCAAGAGCTTAGTATGGTAGGATTGATAGTTTTATAATGAGCTTGGGCTTTACCAAGAGTAAATTTGATCCCAACATTTACTTCAATATTGTGGATGATGGACCAGTTATATTACTTTTATATGTGGATGACTTATTCTTAATAGGTGAAGAAAATATCATCACAGATTGTAAGAAGAAGCTTACTGCTGAATTTGAAATGAAGGATCTAGGCCCGACGCACTATTTCTTAGGTCTTGAAGTATGGCAGAGCCCATAAGAGATTTTCCTTAATCAAGGAAAGTATGATGTGGAAATTCTAAATTGATTCGACATGATGGACTGTAAAGCTATGTCCACTCCTATGGAGACGAATCTGAAGTTATTGGCTAATATTTTGTCAGAAATAGTTAATGTTACTCTATATAGACAAATGATTGGTTCGTTGATGTATTTGATGAATACCATACCAGATATATGCTTTGTTGTGAACACCTTGAGTCATTATCTGGTGGAGCCCAGACATGTTCACCTTGTAGCTGCAAAGCATGTGATGGGATACTTTAAGGGTACATTGGACTATGGCCTTTGTTTTACAAGAGATTGTGACTTCAAATTGTATGGCTATACTGATTCAGATTGGGCTGGAAGTGTTTTAGACAAAAAAAATAACTTCAGGATGTTGTTTCAGTGTGGGGTCAGCCATGACTTCATGGCAAAGCAAGAAGTAATCCAGTATGGCTCTGAATACAACAGAAGCAAAGTGCATTGCATCATGCCCCGCCAGTTGTGAATCCATATGGATTCAAAAGCTATTGACATGTCTATTTGAACTAGAGATAGATGTTAATGTGATATTTTGTGATAACCAAAGTTGCATAAAGATGTCAGAGAACCCAGTGTTCCACGATAAGACGAAGCACATTGAGATCCGGTACCACTACATCCGTGACTTGGTATAGAAGGGAGTTGTGAAGCTCCAGTATGTTGGCACATATGAGAAGGTAGCAGATGTATCGACTAAGCCTATGTCTCGTGTGAAATTTGAGTACTTCTAAGACAAGTTTGGTGTGGTCCGAAAGGACTTCCCTCGAAAGGGGGAGTGATGCTGATGACACTATGGTATTCTGATCATCAGCAAGGCAACTCGTTAGGATTTATATCCTGGGGGATTGATCATCCTTGGACATATATCGTAAGGTCCGAATGGATGGTTTGTTGGAGTGCCTATGTATGTATATACTTGTTGTGGTCAGTAGTATGGCAACTCGTTAGGATTTGTATCCTAGGGGATTTTATTATCCCTGGACAAATCTCGTAAGGTCCGAATGGATGGTCTATCGAAGTGCCCACAATTGTTGATGCTGTTGTTGTTGTTGCTATTGTTGATGCTCTTGTCTCATTCTGTTGCCATTGATGTTGATGTTCCAACTTCATGATGTTGATGATGATGATGTTACTCCAGATCCGTGTTATTGTTGATGATGATGTTACTCTAGCTTCATGTTGTTGATGATGTTACTCCAGCTCCGTGCTGCAAATGATGATGATATTGATGATGAGAAAAACTTCCGATGATTTATAGATATGACTGGAAGTGTTCTAATGTTGATGACAATGGCCCCTCCTCTTGATGATGTATTGAGTCCAGTCAGTTGTTATTAATGTTGTCAGTAGAATACCCTTCTTGTTAAGGGGGAGTGTTGAAATATTGTAACTTTGAAGAATATTCTACCTAAGAGATAATGCTAAATAATATTATTATATTATAATTATTTAGGCCCTATTGTGCCTTTGTAAAAGTTGTCCCTTTTGTTCCTTGACAACTAAATGTAAATTAAGAGGGTAAAGTGATATGTCGGCCTAGACCTAATTATAGGTTGGTCAGACCACTATTTATAAAGGAGGCCAAACGCCTCATTTGGATACACACACCTAGCTCTGCAGTGCTCAAGACTTGGAGGAAAACCTATTGCAATTGGGGGTGAAGTCAAGGAGGGTTTTGGTCTATCTCTTGGTATTTCTTGGTTAAGTGGTGTGCTACTCTTCCTAGTGAAGGAGTAGAGGAGGATCTTTTGTTCGGTCTTTGGTCTATCTATATTACAAAAGTTTTTGTTGGGTTTTCTTCCCCATGAGGTTTTCCCAGGATAAAATGTTGTGTACCTTGTGATTGTGTTTCTTTCAGTGATCCTTATATGTTGTTGATGTATTAAATGCTCATGTACTTTAGATATAACGTAATAACAACATTAAAACTTAACACATATGCACCCAAATATGGTATCATCATCCTTTATCATGAGTAATACCCAAAATTTAAGATGTTGTAATAATGGATCCAATTCCATTTTGAGAGTGATGGCTGAATCATTTGTTGGTGGTTTAGATTTGTACCACATTAGTCAATAAAAAGGTTGATAATGATTATTAATCTCACTAGGCATTCCTTAAAATATTTAGCAACATCTACTCTTTTGTCTTAGCTCTCTCAGTAGAATCATTCCAGACAATAAGTAAGTGATATGAAAAGATGATACCTAAATGGCCTTTTTTGAAATGCTTTTGATGCACCACGAGTGACAAACATGGAATCATTAGCATAACCTGTGGCCTTGCCAAAGACTTGGAGGATGGTTTTAACCAACATAGGGATAACTAAACCATGGTCTCCTTGCTCCCTGAATAATCCATGCATGATTATTGGTCCTCACAAGCCCTACAATAACCTCTACCAATTCCTCACACTCCTTTGATTTCAATACAACTTTGAATAACATATAAGATTTTTGGGAAGACGTAGATTTCGAGGGCGGACAAGTGCCCCAAACAAAGATTGAGAAGAGTTAACTTGTTAAAAAAATAATTATTATGATCACAAAACAATTAGGAAGAGTCAACTTTCAAAAAAAATAGTTTCACATCAAACATTAAAAGTCAATTGTAAAAAAAAATCATTGTTCACATCAAACATTAAAAGTCAATTGTAAAAAAAAATCATTGTTCACATCAAACATTAAGAGAATGAGAAAAAATGAGATGCACAAAAGTATAAGGTAGAATATTCAAATAGAGAGGCAGAAGTTCATTCACTACATGTTTCATTGGGGGTGGAGTTTAGGTTATTGGGGAAGAGGGTTGGAAATATGACAATTTTACATACTTGGTTGTCTCTAATTTTGACCTAAACTACGAGGCAAAAAATGTGATGTTGTGATGGTCCTCCAAGAGTACCTTTTTAACCTGAAAAAATGCATAAGATGTTATCACACAAAGAAAAAAGAAAACATATATAAACACAGTGCCACAACACATGCAATTTTTCCATCCCTAACATGCTTCTTTTACTCAACAAGAGAATTGTTAAGTTTTTACTATTGTTATTAGGTTATTTCTAAATTTCATGCGCATTCAATGCATTTCCAAAAAAACAGTATAAATAGGATCACTGAAAGAAACACAATCAAAAGGTACACAACATTTATCCTGGGAAAACCTCATGGGGGAGAAAACCCAACAAAAACTTCCTCAATAATAGATTGCTAATACAATGTTAAGACAATGCCAAGACTAAGACAAAAAAAACCAAAGACAGACCAAGACTAAGCATGTGCCTCTCTTCTCCTTCCTCCTGCAACTACAATTGCCTTCAAGATATGCACTCTAGATGAGTGAGTGAGTGTGTGAAAATGAGACACCATCCTCACATATAAATACAAGTTGAGGTGGCGCTAGGGTTGTGTCTCTTCACTTGGTGGAGCCGACCTCTCCTAGAAGTGGTTAAAACCACTTTATAATTACTAGGGTCCGACTTTACAAATACCACCATACAAATACAGTTCGACCAATCCACAAAATGGGATTTGATCTTATACAAGACCCGACTTGATCAATCCGCAAAAAGGGATTCAATCTATACAATAATAACTCAAATATAATTAGAATATTCTTCGAAGTTACAATATTTCAACACTCCCCTTTAACGAGAAGGGTATTCTACTAACATTACTCAATACAACATCATCAAGATAAGGAGAGGGAAACATCATCATCAACCTCTGGAACACTGATTGCCACATCTATAAATCATCAGAAGTTTTTCTCATCATCGTTTTACAACAAGGAGATGGAGTAACATCATCATCATGAAGCTGGAACATAAACATCACCAATAACACAAAGCTGGAACAACATCATCATCAACAACACGAAGTTGGAACATCATCATAAAAAACATGAAGCTGGAACATCATCATCAACAACATGGATCTAGAACAACATCATCAACACGTGGAAACATAATGAGGCAAGTGCATCAACAAAAACATTTGTGGTACTCTGAAAGACCGTCCTTACCAGACCTTAGGGATCTACCCAAGGATCAGAAGATTCCCTAGGATATAAAATCCTAGAAAGCTACCGCGTGGTACTCTGACAGACCTTCCTTTCTAGGCCTTCGAGATCTGCCCAGGAATCATAAGATTCCCTAGGATATAAAATCCTAACTGCGCTACCACAACTAGCATATACATGCATATGTACTCTGACAGATCTTCCTTACCATACCTTCGAGATGTACCTATGAATCATAATATTCCCTAGGATATAAAATCCTAACAGAGCTACCCACTATTGGTCAGGATACCATAATATCATCAACATCACTCCCCCTTTTGAGAGAGGCCCTTTCAGACTACACCAAGCTTGTCTTGGAACTACTCAAACTTCACACAAGACAGAGTCTTGGTCAACACATCTGGAACCTGCTCATTTGTGCCAACATATTGGAGCTTTACAGCTCCCCTTTGCACCATATCATGAATGTAGTGGTACCAGATCTCTATGTGCTTCAAATTATCGTGGAACACTGGGTTCTCTGTCATCTTTATACAACTCTGGTTATCACATAGAATCATGGTGGCTTCCATATCCAAATCAAACATACCTGTCAACAACTTCCAAATCCATATGGCTTCACAATTGGTAGAATATGTTGCAATGTACTCTGCTTCTGCTGTGCTGAGAGAAATACCAGATTGCTTCCTGTTTTTCCATGAAGTTATGGCTTACCCCAAACTGAAACAACATCCTGAAGTGCTCTTTCTGTCTGAAGCACTTCCAGCCCAATCTGAATCAGTATAACCATACAATATAAAGTCATGATCTCCAGTATAACAGAGACCATAATCCAATGTACCCTTAAGGTATCTCATCACATGCTTTGCAACTACAAGTTGAACACGTTTGGGATCCACCAGATACTGACTCAAGGTGTTCACAACAAAGCATACATATCGCCTGGTATTCATCAAATACATCAACGATCCAATAATCTGTCTGTATAGAGTAGCATCAACCAATTCTGACGAAATATCAACCAGGAGATTCAAATTCGTCTCCATGGGTGTGGCCATGGCTTTACATTCCAACATGTCAAACTTCTTCAATATTTCAATTGCATACTTCCCTTGGTTAAGGAAGATCTTCTCTGGGCTATGCCAAACTTCAAGACCTAAGAAATAATGCATCGGGCCTAGGTATTTCATCTCAAATTCTACAACGAGCTTCCTTTTGCAATCTATGATGATATTTTCTTCTCCTGTCAAGAATAAGTCATCCACATATAGTAGCAATACAACTAGCTCATCATTCATAACCTTGAAGTAAAGATTAGAATCGACTTTACTCTTGGTAAAGTCCAAGCTCGTCAAGAAACTATCAATCTTGCCATACCAAGCTCTTGGAGCATGCTTCAACTTGTAGACATGAGTCTTCCTATCCAGTACTCCGAAACCAAATTTTCACATCACATTGTACCAACTTGGTACACTTGCTCAACTGCAACTCAATCTGTATAATCATGTGTTGGTTCTATGTGCTTTCTGCAAAGCACTGTTTGTCTCACTGCTTGAGAGTATGTCCTCTAGTTTTTCTACAATTGTTCCTTCTGGAACTGAGACTCTGTACCTGTAGGTGCTATTTTTGAAGCTAAGAATGATTGCTCTATTCTCACTGTAGCTTCTGAACTCTGAGAGTAGCTCCTCTATTCTATCATGGAAAAAACATAATCTGAAACTGAGAGTGGATGATATTGAAGGTATTTTTTCTTCTTTCATGGAGGCAACTCAATCTTAAATACATGGACTGCTCCCTCTAAATCTCATATTGTATCGGAATCATGGTTGTTTTGGATGACTTCATGAACATTGGAACTATTTCTTTGAATACTGGAGCAAGTGTCTCGTCATAGTCTTTTCCCTCTTGTTGGTTACTGCATTGATTCTAGGTGGGCCCTTCTCACTCTACTAACTCTTCCTGATGATCTGAAGAGTGATTAACTGCACTAGAGGGATTTGTTCTGTCATCTAGTAAAATTAACTTCTTCTTCTTCTTCTTTGGTACATGGATGTATACATTCATGTATATAGCTTGGATAGTCTACTCCATGTCTCATCTAATATGTTTCCTCTTGCAACGTTCACTATAGCTCCCTCAGGGTTATCACATGTGACCTTCCCAGAACAAGAACGATAAGGGAGAAACAATAGACAAGAATAATACTCTTTATAATAATCATAAACACACTAGCGAGAACAATCATCACAGTAGCTCCTTCAGAGCTATCACTTGTGACCTGCCTGAAACAAGGGTCAAAAGTAAGAAATACAATAATAAAAAATGAGAGCAACACTCTTCTAATGTTGTGATCAATCATTCCTCCATGGTAATTTGGAAACAAAACAAGAAGTTTCTCGAAGAGGAGATGTTAGTTATATATGGTAAATGATTACAATAATATTTTTTCTCAATAATGCTCACATGCTACCAAGTATAAAACTTTTCAAAGATTTCTATCACAACTACAATGTTTACTTGTAATGAGGTAGCTATCAAACTTGACATGTACAAATTTTAATTTTATCAACTTAATCAATCAAACCTGGAACCTGGAGTCTTGTCCTCAAGGATGAGTGTGTTGTTTTTCTTCCGAGTCTCCTTCATTCAATATGACAAGTATTTTCTTCAACCTTCCTCTGTACTAAGATAATATGCTTTCTTGACATAAAACCGAGTGAGAGAATAAACTCTATAATCTCAACATTAATCAATCTATTACTTTGACTTTAATTTTGACCAGTGATTAGTATGATAGTCATAACTTATACGGATAAAAATACAACCTAGAGTTCATAAGATCACAATAATTCCATAACAAATAGAGGCATATCAAATTAATCAAACCGGGGGTGCATCGTTCCTCTGAATGTGTTGGATCCGAGATCCTTCTGGATCTATGATTGTTGTTTAGACAAAAGATCCTTTCTCCTACAAATACCCTTTAAAATAAGGATACGGTTTGAACATATGTAAGTACATACATATGATAGTATCGATAGGTAGTGGCACCATCCGGCAACAACGATAAGAAATAACAAACCTTTAAAACTGCAAAGGTGTTGCAACTTGTAATTTAAAGGTAGCTAGAGATTTGCTAGGGTAAGGTGCACCAGGACAATAAAAATCAGTCCCAACACTTCACAAAAAATTTCATTGCAACTGGCGCGAAGGAACTGGCACTGCAACCGCAACTGATACTACAACTTCAACTACAACTACAACTTCAACTGGTACTACAACTACAACTTAGGGTTTTATGAGGAAACCCTAATTTCTCAAACTTCAAATTTCAGAATTCTGATCCAGGGACTATATGCGCCCTCCTAGGGCGAGTTCCTAGGTGTGGTTACTTTCTCTAATGATTTGGATTTTATGAGAAGAATGAAAAGAATACAGATTATTAAAATATGCTTAACACAAAATAAAAAAGATACAGTAAAACTGATTTTCTATTCAGTAAGGAAATAAGCTGAAACTGTAAAATGCAGTGGAAAACAAGCTTGCTGGAATGGTGGCGGCTTATCTTTGAGAAGAGATGTGACGGTTGCACTCATTCATAAGAAGATCATTACAATGAGGCTCTGAAGGACTTTTACAATAAACATGAATGTCAAAAACCGTAGACATCCAGAAACCTAACCCTAGGAGATGAAGCGCCAAAAGTCATGTGAGCCTTGTTTGGGTAAGTTAGTACATCAACTTCCTGGGGTCGTAACTTTTGCATACGATCTCCATTTTAACTGCACGATATCATGTTGGAAAGGTCTAACCGAGAAGAACAATTTTCGACTGGCCCAGGTCAGTACCTTTGGCAGTCACCTAGGCCCCAAATCCCCAAAAAACGTAGTTTAGGGCCTCAAAACGGCCCCATAAGTTTGGAACTCGAAAAGCTGTCGAAAAGCTGCCAATGTGGAAAACTGTTTTTCGAGCCAGTGGAATAGGTGGGTGGAAACCGATATCCACCTGGATCATCCAATGTCCTCCTCAAACAAGAAAAAACGTCACACTTAGGGTTTATGCATAAACCCTAATTTTGCAGCAGCTGCAATACTGAAACTAAATCTTGGAGAGCATGCATTGAAGCTAGCCACTTCTTATAAACTATGAGTTGGTCTCTTTCAGGCCTGCTTTGATACCATGCTAAGTTTTTGCTATTGTTATTAGGTTATTTCCAAATTTCATGAGCATTCAATGCATTTCCAAAACAACGGTATAAAGAGGATCGCTGAAAGAAACACAATCACAAGGTACACAACATTTTATCCTAGGAAAACCTCATGGGGGAGAAAACTGAGCAAAAACTTCCTCAATAATAGATTGCCAATACAATGCCAAGACTAAGACAAAAAAATCCAAAGACAGACCAAGACTGAGCATGGACCTCTCTTCTCCTTCCTCCTGCAACTGAAACTGCCTTCAATATATGCGCACTAGATGAGTGAGTGAGTGTGTGCAAATGAGACACCAACCTCACATATAAATACAAGTTGAGGTGGCGCTAGGGTTGTGTCTCTTCACTTGGTGGAGCTCACTTCTCCTAGAAGTGGTTAAAACCACTTTATAATTACCAGGGGATGACTTTACAAATACCACCATACAAATACAGTTTGACCAATCCACAAAAGGGGATTTGATCTATACAATCATAACTCAAATATAATTATAATATTTTTCGAAGTTACAATATTTCAACAAGAATCACCAAGAAAACCTATTTAAAATTGATTTGACTAAATGGTAGGTCATTCTTCAGGAGAACTAAGGGAACTTAGGGGACTATAGTGGGAGAGGAAGAGAAAAGGAAGATGGGGGTGATTGATAAGAGAAAGATGAAAATGAAGAGGGGGCTGGTTGATAAGAGAAAGAGGAAAATGAAGAGGGGGAGGAAGAAGAGGAAGAGGAAGAAAAATAAGAGGGAGAGGAGGGGGAAGAAAAAGAGGAGGGAAGAGGGAGAAGAAGAGGGAGTGGAATGAGGGGAAGAGGGAGAGGAAGAGGGAGAGAAATAGAGGAAACGAGAAAGAGGAAGGAGAAGAGGAGAGGAAGATAGAAAGAGGAAGCAGAGAAATATCCCTAAACCTACATTGTTTTTTTTTGTAAATTCCATTTACAAATCCTAAATCCCATCTCCAAATTCTGAATTCCGTCTACCATTTGCAAAACGAAAATCCCATTTTCTTTTAAATATGCAAATTTTAAAACATAGGGGTCAAATGACAAAAAATACCTTCGATCCGACGATTCCCCAGAAATCTCCCTTGCTTGCTCCTATTGAGTGCCCCTACAAATCCCTTTTAGCTCCAAGAAGATCCATGCTACACCTTCATCTGAAAATGAAATGAGGGGGACCCTAATTTTTCACCTTATATTAGAAATGCACAGGAAGAGTGATGCTAATATTCATTATGTGTCGTCTATTTTTGGATTTTATAAACATCATGTTGAGCTTGCGTTGGATGCACATCAACTATTTCGATGCAAGGATGGAGCATGCATCATCTATGCATCAATCTTGCATTGTATTTGCATTGTCATTTTCAACACGATGCCAAGAAAAGCATCATGCCAGTATCACATGATTCGACGCTAATCTATGCAAGCATGATGTAAACATGATGTTAATTGATGCAAACACGATGCGATCACAATCTCAAACACAATGCAATCACAATGCAAACAAGATATAAGCATAATATAAACACGATGCAAACATGACACATTCAACACATGATCAACTATAGCAATTCACAAATATGCAATAATGATGCAATACAAAATAACATAATACTTTAATATTTTGAGCATTGTATGTAGAACGCAAATATGATGTAGCTATAACACAAATTCCCATCACAAAAATGCAACATGCGTTAGCGAAAAAAAAACTTTTACCAAGGGTTTGAGGGCTATAATAATGCTACAACCCATATTGTAGTAGTGACATTTTGAAGAACTACATATTACTAGGGTGTTATAAAATAGATCTTGTTCATGGTGAAGCGCAATTGGCACTTGGTCACTGCTTTAGGATGGGCTAAAGTGACTCTCCATATTCATATATTAGTTGCCTTGATATTTTGCTTTAGAGAAGCCCTTGCAATTTTTTGTTATAAGTTGTACTAGTGGAATATCACATGCATCTAAACTTGATTCTAAATCATGATCCTGAAAAAAAAAAAAAAAAAAAAAAAATATTAAAATTAAGTAAATGCACATGCAAAGGTAGTGGATATCCAATCAAAAAATTGACTTATAAATAAATTTTAGACTTACTAGAAAAGTGTAAATAGAACTTGCACTAGGTCTAACTAATGAAAATAACGAATGTGTAGTGAATAAAGTGTAAATTTCGCCTAGGAAGAATCATGAGAATAGGAGAGGAAATTAATATGAACCGCGCTAAGTAAGTGGCTTATGTTGCGCTAACTGTATTTCATAAAAATCAAAATCCAATGAAATGTCTTGTTTGAAAATGCATATATAACAACATCGTGTACATAAAATCCTTAACTCCTAAGCGGGAAAGCCCTAATCCTGTCTCACTTCCCCAATCAAAATCTCTTTTTTCACTCCAATTTATTGTTCACCCTCCCTAGTTCAACTTGGGACGAGGTTGTTGTTTTTCCAGAAAATTTGCCTTGGAGATGTTCAATCCCCTGGAAGCAAGGACAAATACGTACTGGCACTGAGGGCATGCATTCTAAGAGCGAGATCCTGTTATTGTAGCCTTACTTCTCACTAGTAAGTTCCAATATATGCCTTTACCCTCAACTACACTTTTCACCTAAGCTACTATATTAATAGCTAATACCCTATAGGGTATTAACAACATTCTTATCGGGTGTGTGTGTATGTGTGAGTGCCTTAATTTCTCCCATGTGTGTATGTGAGTGATAAGAGTGAGAGTGTTGGGAGTTAAAATAGCGGGAAGAGAGTTGATTGTGTTGAGGGAAGTGGGGTTGAAGTGAGTGCAAGTTGGTGGGGGTGAGAGAACTAAGGATTGATTAATTTCTTATTTCCTTAAATAAAACGATAACAAGCATAAAATGCACTGAGCATTTCCCTTTACCATTACCATAACAAGCTGAATGATTACTTAGACCCAAAACAACATGTCCCTTACCCAAGTGGACTTAAACCTCTCACTCAAATTGAATGAGGAATCTCCATGATCAATCACTTAATAATTTAATTATTAAATGTAATACTTTATCCCCCAACCTTCCCAAATTAAAATTTGCAAAGATTCACACTTCCATTTTTTATCATATTTTTTAATTGCTTTTATGCTTCTTAGGATCACGTGCATAACCTTTGTATAGGCATACTAGTGCCTTGAAAGCACTCAAACACGCTGCCAATAGAGAAAGGGTTAAAAAATACCATCAATAAAAGCACCTCAAAAAGAGAACGCTCTTTTCTTCAATAGACATTTAAGAATCCAATTTCATTGTGTTGCCAGATTTGAAGGGCACACTTGTGGAAGAGAGTTTTACTCGGGAAAGTATAGAGGAGTGGTAGTTTTTTTTTATGAGGAAAACTCGAAATGATTCAATATAGGATTCATACACATTTACAAAATAAGATATATAGCTTCATTCTTTACTTTTCTACAAATTTTGCCTCATTTGGTTTGGTTTATTGGTTTCTACAAATTTTACCACATTTGGTTCATAGTTTTCTCATAATGTTCATTATATAATATATATAGTTTATATATAAACTATATTATAGAGTTTATATTACTATAAATTATAATATATATAGTTTATATTATATATGAACTATATATATTTTTGAATTATTATACATGTTCAAAAATATTTTAACAATATGAAAATATTTAAGATAATAATAATTAATTGAACGTGATGAGAATTTAAAATAATAATGATCAATTAAATGAGATGAGACTTACCATTAATATAGCAAAACCTAGTTTGATTGTGATTTTCTTTCATCATGTCATTTGGCTATGGAGGTTTAAGATTTTTGTTGAACAGGCCGTAGCCTAAACATTCTACTTTTTGTTTTTTTCTAGCGATATTATCCATTTAATTTTACCCGAAATCCGGTAAGAAATTCTTGGGTCTACAAATTTGAGTGGTAAGTGTCACAAGGGTTTTTTAGGACGTTGAATCCATCTATGCATTCATAAATACAATTTAAACAACAAAAAATTACAATTTCACCCAAATCTATATCACCAAATTCCGGTAAAAATTTCCAAAAGTAGAACGTTTAGATAACGCCCTTATATAGACGTTTCACTATCATCAATGCTAATAATAATTTGGAGTTCATGCTCTATTGGACATATTTTATTCAAAACCTTATATATATATATATATATATATATATATATATATATATATATATATATATATATATATATATATATATATATATA
>ML784976.1:310392-329240 GCA_009831015.1 Picea engelmannii | reverse complement strand
TTTTTTTTAATTGTTTAAGGATATTTTTAAAGTTTTTAATTTTTTAATATTATTTTTTTTTTTTAATGATGTTGTCTTTTTTAATTTATAAATTTAAAAGCTTTAATTTTTTATTAAAAAAACAAAAAAATAGTAGTTGTTATTTTCTTTGTATTTGTATTAGGATTTTAGGTCATGATTTCTAAATTGTTACGATTTCAAGCCCCAAAACAAAAGAGGGTGCTACTAATAATGTTTCTTTTTTATTTCACGATTTGTTTTAAAATTTTGGTTTCAAAAGTACCGGTTGTCAAAGCCACGATTTTAAAGTTTTCATTTTTATCCCTAAAGAAAAGTGGGTTTTTTTTTTTTTGTAAGTAAGAAAATATATATTAAGTGCCTTCCAAAAACAAGGTTGTGTAGCAAAATACAGAGATGATCAAGGTGGGGGTGCAAGACTGCCCCAACAGAGGGGAAACCAGTCCAGCGAACCCGAAAGTCCCCATAACTTAGCAGAACTACTGTTTACCATCTAAAACATAAACGTTTACATCTAATACTTCCCCATATGCTAAAGCAAAAGAGTTAATAGATAAACTGTTGACCATCTAAGACTGGAGGACTGATAAGACTAACAAGCTAGACACCTGGAGAGAAATCTAGCCACTTGGCCTGGAGATCCCCTGGCCACGGCTCCTCCTCCACGTGCGTAGGCTGATCTGCCCAGAGCTTTCCATCTCCCTCATCACCCGCAGTGTCGTCGGCCTTGCTCTCTTGTGGTACTTCCTTACCTGCACCTGTCGCTGCAGCTGTCTCCTCCATTGGAACATCCTAAGTCGGGCTTGAGGCAAGAGAGTCCTGCAGAGAAGTGAGAGTACGAAGGAAGATCTCCACTTTGGCGTCTGTTTCCTGAAGGCGATAATTGAGGTCCTCCACGCCCTGTCGAATACCAAATACTAGGTCATACAGAGCATCCAAGCTATCCCGTATCTGCGCAACGGTGAAGGTGTCATGGGGATGAGACCCAACCCCCCGAGAAGCGTGTTGAGGATGCTAATTGCCATCCATATATCCCAGGGGATCAAGGGCGTACGCAGGGACAGCGGGATTCACCGAGGGACTGCCAAGGTGTCGCTGGGGAGAGCTTGGCATACTGGGCACCATTGCCAAACAAATGAAATGCGAATTCGCCAGGTCATGGGAAGATGCTGAGAAGTGCCCAGACTGGAGGCGGGAAGAAGCGCTGATGGAGGCCGAGTCGGAAGGGGAGACATAAGGTCGCCGAGGCTTCCAGGGCGAGCCCCTCCTCGGTCTTCCCCTTGGACGAGTCATGGTCCAGAGCACCCGGTGGGGACGGAAAGCTAGAGAGTAGACAGGGCCGAGCTGGAGCCAGGGGGTGTGGGCAGGGTTACACCATTGCAGCTGCAGAGCAAGCTCTGCGGGAGACCAACGACGGCTAATGACCAACAATGCAAGCCGCCCCATGTCAAAATGCCAAACGGGAGGGACGTTCGTGTTAATGCCTGCGTTAATGCCCCTTCTCGTCATATTGAAGTCGAATTAAACGCCTGGGGAGGGTGGCACGAGCCCTTCACGTGGCCCCGTGTCCTGATAGGCACTGCCAGCGCCCACAACTTGCCGCGTAGACCGCACTATCACCCCATTCGGGGGAAGAAAAGTGGGTTGTTACTCAAAGCACCACTTTTCGATTTAGGAGTCAATTTTAATGTTTTGGTTGCAATGGCACTGAATGTCAAGTTTAGAGGTTTCAAAGAAGTTGTAGTTTTAACCTCGAAAATAAAATAAAAAACGATCTTACTGTTAGTGTCACTTTTTGATTCGGGGGTTCATTTTAAGGTTTTTGTTGACAACATTTCAATGTTGTTAAGGCCATGGTTGCAAAATGTGGTAATTTTAACCTAAAAAAAGTGCTACTTGTGGCACCACTTTTTTAAACAATGGTTGATTTTGATGTTTTTGACCCCCAAAATATGGGTTTTTAGGACTAGAGTTCTCATTTTGAAGTGAATACTCATTAAATCGTTAACTATATTTCACACCAATAAAAATGGATTCATCCAACAACCTCATAAGAAAAAAAATATAAAAATAGTATAAAATTTAATGAATCAATTCATTTCATTTATAATGTTCTTAGAAGTTAATAAAAAAGTACAAGCTTTTATAAAATCATTAAAAAATTGAAAAAATTAACGTATAGACATTATTTTCACTTATAAGTTAAAATCCAAACCAACAAATCAAAAAGTATAATTATTACACATCTACTAGAAATATATTTTCAACAATAGGCTATTAACCCTACGCGACTTGCAATAACAAAAACGTAGAAAAATATAAAAAAATATTAAGAAAGTAATTCAACTTAGCATGTTTTATTTTTAATATGCATATGCTAATTTAAAACATTGTCGAAATAAAATCCAAACCAACAAATCAAGAAATATAATTATTGCACATCTACTAGAAATATATTTTCAGCAATGGGCTATTAAACCTACGCGACTTGAAATAACAAAAACATAGAAAAATGAGAAAAAGATATTAAGAAAGTAATTTAACTTAGCATGCTTTATTTTTAATCTGCATATGCTAATTTAAAACATATGGATATACATTGATAAATTAGAAGAATGCTTGGAAAAAATAGGCTGTGTCGACCCTACTCTCACTGGTATAGTCATCAGTCTTCTTCTTTATGCCGATGATATTGTTCTTATGGCCAGGAGTCCCCATGATCTTGAAAACCAACTAAGAATCATCAAGGAGTTTTGCTCCAATATGGGTATGACTTTCAATACTGATAAGACTAAGGTCATGATTATTAAATCCAATAAGATCCCTTATGATACCTTTGTATACGGCAACACCAACTTGGAAGAAGTGACTTCATGCAAATATCTTGGAATTGATATTCACCACAAGCTCAATTGGAATTATAGCATTGAGAAAAGGATTATTGGGGGATGGAAAGCTTATTATGGGCTTGAAAACAATTGTAAATCAGTCGATCTTTGGAGTTGGGATAAGAAGAAACTTCTCTTTGAGACTCTTGTTACACGTGTTATTATTTATAGATGTGAAGTCTGGGGCTGTAGTATCTCTCGTGAATCCTGGAGAAAGATAGAGCAAATACAAAAGAATTTTATAACCTATAATCTCAAAATTAAAGGAAATACGCCCTATCCCATCCTCCTCACAAAAACAAGCCTCTCCCCCATTGAGAGCATGGCCGTGACTAGATACCTAATGTATAAGAACAAGTTAAACAACATGGAAGACAAGAGGCTACCTAAAGTTGCATCAAAATCAAGTCATAACCACCATTGACTCAAGCGAGTATGGATAAAAGACGCCTGGTCTTGGCTAAACTATTGGGGAATCATGGAAGAAACCATTTTGCAGAATAAATATACTATTAAAAAAAACGTCAAATCAAAATTTAAGGAAAAAATGTGGTGTGATAAAGAGTTAGAGGAAAAAATAAAATTAAGGTATTATAAAGATGTAATCAACCATAATCTAGAAGATCAAAATTATCTATCTGTTTTGCCAAGTGTAAAGAAAAAAATAAGCATTGCTAAGATAAGAACAAATTCTCACGAGCTCCATAGTGAAACTGGGTGTTGGTCAACTCCTAAAACGCCATGGGATGAAAGAGTGTGTCACCTTTGTGACACTAAGAAGGTTGAAGATGAAAAGCACTTTCTCTTAGATTGTCTAGCCTATACCCATATTAGATCTCATTTTGAAAATATTGATCACACTACCGACCTTCCTAACCTCTTAACTCAACAAAAGTATGGTGATCTTGGAAAGCTTCTCTTAATGCTTTTTGAGCACAGAAACAAAATTATAAAGAATCACAACTAATCACTTACCCTCTAAGGTTCGATAGACAAATTAGGTCTTAGTGGACGTTAATCATCATCATCATCATCAATGAAATCAAGTAAAATACATGAACTTTTCCATTGTGAGAATAAAGATGAATTTGTGTTGTTGTTTTGGAATGTCTATGTAATTTACCCGGTAGCTATATTAAACATATTTTGTGCTTTCAACAATATTTTATTTTGTTTTTCAAGAAGATTAAAAAGTTTAAACATGAAAAATGAGATGATAATATGCTATTAGGGAGGTCTAAAAAGGTATATTAAACAAATTTTATGTTTTCAACGATGTTTTATTTTGTTTTTCAAGAAGATTAAAAAGTTTAAATATGAAAAATGAAATGATCATGTGAAATATGTTATTAGGAAGGTCTAAAAAAGAATATAAGAAGATTGTTAAAGAATTGTGAATAATTTATGTATGAGAAGAGTTAATAATTTAACTTGAGTGGTTGGGAGGAATGATCATTATCCTCCTCACTCGGGTTCAATTCCCACAAGTGACATGTTGAGCTCTTAATGAGTATATTGTTGTAATGGCCTCGAGCCTTATTGTTGATCAACGTTATGCCCTAAGGATTCTAGGGTTTACATTGGGTACCATGCTTGAAATGAGGGGAAGTACTTGGGGGCTTTTCTCGGGCAGTGTAGCCTAGAAAAAAAAGTAATCCACGACATATATTTTAGCTCTTTAGTGGATATGTTGCTTACACGTGCATAAATAGTAATTTCTAATTGTTTCAACGTTGTAGAAAAAACACAAAAAATGAACTCATTCCAAACATAAGACATGACAACAACAACAAAAAAAATGGGTTGATCTCAAAAGTTGTGATAAATATGTGCATTTTCCTTACTTGTTCATATTTTAATATTATAATCGATTTACAATGGACCATGATTTTTCTATAAGGCGATCACATACAAAGAAGATCCATCGAAATGTTTGATAGACATTGGACTATATGTGGGTTTTGAGTATATGCTGGAGTTCCAAATGTTTCTCGAGAAGTTTGTAGCTATGTTATTTTACATCTTGTATTTGATATTTGGTATACCAACTAAATTCTTATATCTAATCTTTGTTGTAAAATACAAACTCATAGGAAATAAAGTATGGACTAGAATCAACTAAAGGTTTGATGGGAACTAACATGAAATAGGGTTTTGAAACAATGTATTGTTCATTTGTGGGATCCTCCCTAGGGGTGCAATGGGGGTTGAGGGGTCCATTAGAGTTGATAATAGTGTAAGTATGGTGGTCTAGTTCAACTATGCTTGTTATTATTAAATAAAGTCTACTGGGTAGTTAGCACTGAATAATTGTAATATGGCCTTGTTAAATAAGGCCCACTAGGTAGTTAGCATTTAGTTTTAAATATATATAAACAAGTATAGAGTCCTCCTTGTGAATCATGTATTGGAACATTATTGTATTAGAGCTTAACTCACTCAGGGGTTTCCCCCTCGAGGAGGCAAGTGAATAGGGGTTGAACCTTCCATAAAAGGAGCATTTTATGATGTTACCTTACCTCAAGGGTAACCAAATATGTAATTTCAAAAAAACAAATTGCTCAAATAAGAGCCTAAAAAGTGAAGATATCACTTAGTTAAAATAATCTATTATAGTGTCTTTTCGGTGACAATTGTGAGTCTTGCAAAGTAGATTTATGTTGATAGAGCTTTGAGATTGCAACTAGACTATTGCCAATAAAAGAAAAGTGGTTGTGACATTTTAGAATTGTGGTCACAATAGAGATTCATATAAGTATTATAGAAGCTATACCTATTTCAAGTTGGGGACTTAAAACCCTCGAGGGAAATTCTAGCAACCCGATTATCTATCCATTGATGAACTTGATTGTAGCAGGAACTACACTATTAGAAGTAGAGTGGTCGTGCAATTTATAGAATGGGGTCATGCTCACAATTTGATCAATATTAAGCAAGTTAAGGGTATTTAAGACTCGAAGCCTAGAAAAACGCTAGTGGAGCCAAATAATGGTAATGTTGAGAATCAAGGAGGATCATATGTCATTGTTTATAAACTTGTAGGACATGATCCAGCTCTATAAAGACAATAAGGAGGCTTAGGTAACTTTGCAAGAAATTAAGAAGATCCATATCATTGGCGAGACACATACTTTCATCAAAAGAGAGTATATAAGATACATAAATCTTTGGTGGGATTTAGAGGAGACTTGATGATTGGTATATGAATAATTGTCATTTGTGGGAAGACAATTACTTATAACTTCTTATTGATGACTATACTTCACCACATGAATATAACATCGTTGAGGGAAGTCGGGAGCAAGTGATGACTACATGTTTTCAGCTTGCACACTCTCTAGTGGTAATGTTCCTTCTAGATCCACAACAAACCTTTTGCAACCATGTGGATGATATTTTTTCCATGGATGGTTCTATTTATTTGTATCTAAGTGACCTTGGTGGGCATTTGGAACAAATAAATTAGTTATTCATCAAGCTCAAGTTTCATCAATTGAGAGTTAGCACGAGCCCCTAGACATGTGACATGAGTTTACAGATGAGCTTCTTGGATTAATTCAACGTGGAGGTCAAAATTTGTATAAAGGAACTTGGTTTCTTGGACCACTTCAACATTGAGGTCAACACATATACAAGAGACTGTAGATTTTAATCTTCTACAATATTTACTACAAACATATTTTCAGTAAAAGAACATAAAATATACAATGGCAAATACAAACATTACAGAGAGATTTTCCCCTAGAAACCCAAACTGGGAAAACCAACATATTCTATATTCACTCACAGTGATACATTGTTTACAATACAATATACATATAGGAGCCAACGAAATCCAAAACCCTAACCCAATGACCTGGATTAGTCAACAACCCTAATTCCTTAACCGGAAATAGAAAACCATCGGAAAAAACCATGTGCCGAAAAAACACCCAAAAATGGACATGAAAATCAAGGCAACACGAAAAACGAGGCAAAAATGCGACACGTTTCTCGAGGCTAAACAAAATTTCTTGAGGGCGCTGTCCCCGAACCCCCACACGGGGGGATTTACCCCCCTTGCACCCCCCAAGGGGGGGCCTAGCGCCCCCCCTCAAACCCCCCTGCGCACCCGGCACAACGCATACACTACTACTCCTGCAAAGAATATAACACATACCCAACATTCTCCCACTTGTTGTTTTCTTTGCATACAGGGTGTTATAGGGTTACATAGTCAACAATCCAGGGAAGCAATGCCCATGGATCCTCTACACCAAGAGAAATTCTCAGTGCTCACATATTTTGTTAATGAATCTGCAACATTCTTCAAAGTGTCCACCTTCATCAACAATACTTTCTTTTCTTCAACCATGTCTCTCACAAAGTGATATTGAATATCAATATGCTTTGTCTTTGAATGATAAGCCGGGTTCTTCGCCAGAAAAATTGCACTCTGACTGTCACAATCTATCCTTATGACTTGTTGTACCAACCCAATACCTGAACACACTCTTTGTAACCATATTGCTTCCTTACTTGCATGAGTGGCTGTCATGTATTCAACTTATGTAGTTGAAAGTGCCACTGCAGCTTGTCTTTTGCTCATCCAACTTATTTCTCCTCCAAACAGGTCAAACACATACCCACTTTTAGATCTCATGCGATCCAGATCTCCATACCAGTCTGCATCTACAAAGCCATGTATATCCAACACTCTGTCTTATCCTGGTCTTCCTTGGTAGAACACTCCATAGATAGCAGTGCCACACAAATACCTGAAAACCCTTTTTACGGCTGTCCAATGCTCCTTCCTTGGTTTTGACATATACCTGCTCAAAACTCCCACTGCATGTGCAATGTATGGTCTAGTACAGACCATTACATACATCAAACTACCAACTACACTCGCATATGGAACAAAAGACATGTCCTTCTCCTCTTCCTATGTCTTGGGACACTGATCCACAAATAAATTTACACCAAGAGGAATAAAAACCTTGATCGGTTTACATTCCTACATATTAAACCTCTGCAATATTATTTCGACATATTTTCTTTGATTTAACCAAAGTTTACTCTTTTTCCGATCTCTTTTAATTTCCATGCCCAAAACGAAATTTGAAGCACCGAGATCCTTCATGTCAAATTTAGAGGACAATTGAGTTTTCACATCTTGGATAATCTCCTTGTCGTTTCCTATCAGTAACATGTCATCCACATACAAGACCAAATAAATAAAATGATCACCAATTAATTTAAAATACACACAATGATCCTCTTTGCTTCTTGTGAAGCCAAGTCCCAACATATAAGTATCAAATTTTTGATACCACATCCTTGGTGATTGTTTTAAACCATACATGGACTTTTTCAACTTGCATACCATCTCTTTCTTTCCCTTCACAATAAATCCTTTTGGCTGCTTCATATAGATTTCTTCTTCCAGATCCCCATGTAGGAATGTTATATTCACATCCATCTGTTCTACTTCAAAATAAAATACAACAACAACAGATAACAAAAATCTTATAGAGGTTAACTTGGAAACAAGAGAAAAATCTCACCAAAATCAATTCCCTCAACCTGGGAATAACCCTTTGCTACTAACCGAGCTTTGTATTTCTCCACTTTTCCTTTTGCATTCATCTTCTATTTAAATACCCATTTGCTGCCAGTGGGCTTTCTTCCAGTTGGAAATTCCACTAGATCCCAAGCCTCATTCTTATCCACAACTGCCATTTGTTCCTCCATGGCCTTTTTCCAGAGATTCCATCCTCTGAATCCACTACCTCTCTGACAGTTATAGGATCATCATCAGTAATAGACAAAGAAAAATTTGAACGAAAATCAGATGGAGTATACCTTTATGGTAGCCTTCTTTCTCAAATCGGTCTCCTCAATACTAGAGTATGAGGATCTTCTTATTTTGATTCCTGCTCTTATGTAGAGTCTGATTCATCATCCTTTAAATCTAACTCTATTTTCTCTAGTTCTTCCTTGGTAGGACTTCTTGTTTAACAACATCCTTCATTTCTCTAAATACCACATCTCGGCTATTCACTACCTTCTTAGTTTATGGGCTCCAAAGCTTGTAACCTTTGAGAAATTCTTTATATCCAATAAAGATACACTTTTCATCATTCTTATCTAGCTTACTCATGTTTTCCTTTGGAACATGAACATACGCATCACACCCAAACACCTTGAGATGTGTGAGAGAAGGTTTCTTATCAGTCCATACCTCTTGTGGAGTCTTGTCATCGAGCGCTGATGAGGGTGATTTGTTGACCACGTAACATGTAGTATCCACTGCCTCTGCCCATAATTCTTGCCCTTACCCGACACCACTAGCATGCACCTTGCTTTTTCCATCAGCGTCTTGTTCATCCTTTTTGCAAATCAATTCTGTTGAGGTGTATATGGAGTAGTCTTATGCCTTTCTATACCACACTTCTTACAGAATTATTAAAATTCATTCCCTCAAAATTCTCCACCATTATCTCTCCTCAACACCTTAATTCTTTTCTCTGTTTGATTCTCAACAAGAGCCTTAAACTCTTTAAACCTGTCAAAGACTTCAAATTTCTTCTTGAGGAAATATATCCAAGTATTCCTCGAGAAGTCATCTATAAATGAGACATAGTACACATATTTTACCAATGATGGGACCGACACAGATCCAAAAACATCACTATGAACTAGCTGTAAAATTCCTTCTGCCCTTGTTGCACCAGAGGGGAATCTTACCCGATTCTGCTTCCCATATACAAAATGTTCACATAAATCAAAATCAAAGACCAGTTAGACATACCTTCAACTATACCTTTTCCATGTAGTAGTCGAAGACCCTTCTTTCTGATATGCCCTAGTGTTTGATGCCACAACATAACCTTTTCTACAGAGTCTGTAGGAGTTCTTTCTTCTTCAACTCCAATATCAGGAATAATGGAACTATTACACCCATCACTAATAGTGCTTCATTGCAGCTTATATAGAGTTCCAAACTGAACTCCCTTTAACAACACCATTGCTCCTCGAACCATCCTACAGGTTTCCTTTTCATATATTGTTTTTACCCCTGCATCATCCATTTTTCTTACAGAAATCAAATTTCTGGCCAATCTTGGGATGTGCAAAACACCAGGTAGTGTTCTAATACTTCCATCTATGAGCATCAACTTGACTTTTCCTTGACCTATGATTCTGGTTGTTGAGTCATCACCTAAAAAAAATTTAGCTCCATCATACCTTTCATATTCACAAAACCACTCCTTGTGGGGAGTCACATGAAAGGATGCACATGAGTCAACCAACCATGCCTCATGATCTGCATGTGTGCTTGAAGAATCCAAGTACACATCCCCTTCTTCTTCCTTGAAGGCCTTTTCTTTTGTAGAAGGATATTCTTCGAATCCCTTTTTTTTCTCAACTTCAGATCTACACTGCTTCTTGTAGTGCCCTTGTTTTCCACATCTCCAACATACCTTTACAAACATTCTAGGAGATTTAGATCTACCCTTAGACTTAGATATCCCACTTGAGAACTTAGATCTATTTCTTTCCTGGGAGCGTCCTCTTGCAAATAATGTGTCTGTGCTCTGTCCTTCCATATTCTTCTGTCTCATCTCCTCCGACAACAAGGATGAGACCGCTTCATCAAAATTCAAGGCAGTTGTAATACTACCTATGGCCACAACCAGACTATCCCATGAGTTTGGTAAAGAACACAATAAACTTATACACTTATCTTCATCTAAAATTTTAATCTCAATAGGTACTAATTGACTTGCCAGAGTATTGAAGGCGTTCAAATGCTCTGCCACCGAATCTCCATCTCTCATCCTCAGGTTATACAACTTCTTTCTCAGGAATAGTTTATTTACTAGGGACTTAGACTGATACAACTTCCCCAACTTATCCCATAAATCCTTAGTTGTAGCTTCCTCTAACACATTCAATAATACTGAATCTAAAAGACACAGTCGAATTGTGCTCTTCGCCTTCCAATCCAAATTTTTCCAGTCATCTGATGAAGTTCCTATAGGTGCAGTATCTGGATATACCGTGATCCACTGATCTCTGTCCACCAATAGATCTTCCATATTGAGCTTCCACAACTCAAAACTTTTCCCATTAAACTTCTCGATCTCCATTTTCGAATTGTGTGCCATTTCTTTTCACCTGAAAAAACAATACCACAGATCTCCCACTATAACAAGGCTTATCACAGTCCCGAGCCAAACCCTTGACCAACAAGGCGTCCCCTTGAAGCCAACAAAGATCCGATACCAAATGTAGATTTGAACCTTGTACAATTTTTACTGCAAACAAATTTTCAGTAAAAGAACAAAAAATATACAATGGTAAATACAAAAATTACATAGAGATTTTTCCTCTGGAAACCTAAACAGGGAAAACCAACATATTATATATTCATTCATAGTGATACATTGTTTACAATACAATATACATATAGGATCCAACGACATCTAAAACCCTAACCCAATGACCTGGATTAGTCAACAACCCTAATTCCTTAACCGAAAATAAAAAACCATCGGCAAAAACCATGTAGTTAGCAACTGATTATGATTAAGGTTTCCTATCTAATTGTAAATAAGGACATAGTCCTTATGAATCATGTATTGGCATATTATTGTATTAGAGTTTATCTCATTAAGAGGTTTCCCCCTCAAAGAGGCAAGTGAACATGAGTGGATCCTTCCACAAAAGCATCATTATATGTCAATAGGATATATCCAAGGCAGTTGAGAGGAGTGTTATCCTCCATATTCTAGTTCAATTCCTGTAAGTGACATGTTGAGCTCTTAATGAGCATATTGTTGACAAAGATCCGAGGTTCTACAGAACCCGGTTTACCTTGGATACCATCCTTGGAATGAGGGGAAGTGTGCAGTGGGTTTCCTCGGGAAATGCATTATGTGAAAAAAAAAGAAAAAAAAGAAAAAAGAAAAATCAAAAGTGAAAAAAAAGCATCACATATGGTGTTACCCTACCTCAAGGGTTTTGATATTGAATAAAGTATTCAAGATTTCTTATATATTGTTTGTGATTCGATTTTAAGTGTTAAGGACCACAACGTTCATAAATAAATGGTTGTTATGGTAAATATATTAGGAAAAACACAAAATCTACATTGTGTTTTGAACATAGTTGAAAATATAGGTACATGTGTGTGAAATCCTAATTTTAGATTTCCTAAGATTACATAAAGATTCCCTTCTAAAAATGGACAAAGTGGTTGATTTTTTGGTCACAAGTATATTTTTTTTGTAATAAAGCTTCCTTTAAATTCTATTAATAAGCAACATGTATAGGCTTTAATACAAAAAAAACAGTCTATCTAAGTAGCCTCCACAAACATGTAACACCCTTGTTCCCTCCAATATGTAATTAATCATAACTAGTGATTTTCCATACCATGGAATACGAGCAATGTAATTATATTATTGTTTGAATAAGAATGTCAACCCATTGACTGTGGGTAAAGCCTTACAAGCACTGACCATGATACAACTAGGGGGAAGAATGAAGGAACCTAGAGAGGGGTTCATCATGTTAAAGAGCACCCAAGACTCCTTGTTGATAATATTTGATTTTTAGATATATAGATTTATTACCTCATTCGAGATTTCAAGACAAATTAGTTAATGAAGAAGGGCTAGTGGTTGAGTAACCAACCACCCTCAATGAATACATGTATGGAAGACCTAGCTAGGACAACTAAAACTGTCGGCCAAAGGTACCATTTATGCATATGAGATTGAACCATAGGTTGCCCTCTGACAGAAGGAAGGGGGACAGGTTGAGAAACTTCCTATGGGAAGCGTGGAAGAAGAATAAGAGAGGGGGAACTTGGGAGGAGTTTAGAGGAGAGTTTTGTAGAAGACCCGAAGAAAAAGAGATCTGTTGTTGCAAGAGAAAAAGCACAGGTATCATGGCTTGGAACGGGGGTGGCCTACTACCGAAGTGACTGAGCATGTAGAGCCTAGGGTTGGGTGGAAAGGCGAAAACTCACAGTCGGTTTGGATGGTTACATCCTGTAAATAGATAAGTATCTCCACACTCTATGTAATTGAATTGAAATGTGTGGTTGGATGTCTTTAATCGTGCTATAAATGTGCATGCATGAATAATGATATTGATGCTTGTTTAATATGTAAATCCTTTCATTTGGATGACTGTAGGATAGCAAGTATTGTGCCTACCTTGCAAAGTTAAAGTGGGTATCCTGTAACAAAACTAAAATAAATGTATTGTCAGTGTGTTAAAGGCCCAAGAAGGTCGATGAACACCATATCCTTTCCTTTCCTTAATGTTGTACAATCATGAGGAACTGGATCCTTGATTAGAGGTCACGTGGCAGGTTTGTCACCATAGCGACTAAAGTAAGAACCTAAGGGAGACGAGTTAGGAACCCTCACAAAACGACATAGTGCAGAATCGTGAGACTACTAAGTCCAAAAGATAAACCACAAGCTCGCTTAAGTCTCAGCGATGACTAGAAAAACTCAACAGTCGTTGGATCTGAAGGTGGAGATAACCTCCACCATTGATCTCTATCATGAGAATCTCGTCGGATGTCGGGATATCGATGATTCTGACTACAAGGGCATGTCTAGAAGTCTCAATATGCCGACATCTGGGGAACATGGTTCCAACCCCTGGTTCTATGCCTCATTATGTAAATATGAGGAGAGAGAATGTGACATGTCAAGGTAGGTCCACGCGTCATCATGTGGTCGGACGCGATATAGGTGTGGGACCTTCGTCAAGTGTAAGCGCCATGGAAAGCACAATAAATTTGAGCCGTCAAATCTCAAGGCTGAGATATCTTAGCCATAGATCTATGGGGGTCGTAACCCCATGATTAACAATCCTTAATCACCTCGTTATCCTCAGATGATGGACCACAAAGATTTTTAGTGTGCAGGATACCAATAAAGAGTCATGGTTCAACATCTGCGATCATTTAGTGGTGACACATGCCCCCATTGATCCCACACGATGGACATATCTCCACCGTCAATATGTTACGTAAAGATTAGGAGGGGATTTGAAGCCGAAGTCACAGAGATGGAACTTTTCATATTCTATGTCGTGGAGGGATTAATCGTGGGCGCATAGAGGGCCAAGACCATTTGACGAGCGCTTTCGATCCTGACTGTTAGATCTAACCACTAGGGATCTCAACTATAGATCCCGTGATAAGGGTCGGGAGTCCCTTACGTCAACTTAATGTATCTTGGCTTCGGACCCTCAGACATTTCATAGTTCACAATGTGCAAAGACTCGCTAAGGTCCGAGGTCTATAGTGACGAGGATCTTCTATTTGTTAATGGATGATCCAATCTCCACCGTCTGATCCTTAGAGTCAACACCAAAGTTGTGAAAGGAACTATAATAGCCATTCGATCAAAGTGTGAGAGATCTCAGCCATAGATCTCGTAGAATCATAACCCTGAGGATTAACGTGGTAGTATGTCCCTTAATCACGAGATTAACCTAATTAACCACCTCGTAATCATCAGAAGTTGGGCTTCACAGGTTTTCGTAGTTACATTTCATAGAGAAAGTCTCGACATCTGATATCCGGTGGTGATGTGTCGCACTATGAATGGCCCATGTGTTGTGACGTGGGAGGGTCACGTGTCACACATTTGCGGTGCCACGTGTCATGTCATTTTGGCATATTTGGATGAAGGTCCAAGTGGAAAAAGAATGCCAAGTGTCGAGTGGTACATGTGCCACGTGTCGAGTTGTACGAGTGCCACATGTCATGCTAGATGGCATGACCAAATAGGGACACGTGCCCCAAGATGCCATCTATATCTTCGATCTAAGACATCAGGAGGTTTTGGGAAATAGGCCTTACGAAAAGGATCGATAGTCAATGCCTGAAATATTTGGGATGATGTCGGATGACATCATTCAACGAGTAAGAAGCAGACAAGTGTCAATGCTCCATTGGGTTAACCTTGGGCACTGTGATGACATGTACATCCATGCCAGCCCATGTGGAAGGTCCACGTGACATGACGTGAGTGATGCCACGTAGCATGCATATTTGACATATTTTGATAAGGGTCCGTGGAGGAAATGAGTGCCACGTGTTGAAGCAGTACAAGTTCCACATGTGATGCCATGTGGCAGACAATGGCGAGGCCATGTGTCATAATGAGTGTCCAGTTGTGGATAGGGTTGCATGTCCTAGGCGCCAACTTATCTCGGATCAGGCCATTTAGGCTATGCGAATAGTGAAAAGGGTTGAGGTCTCGAGACCCTGAGATCCGAGATTCCGAGGTCCCACGGTTCGATGACTGATGGACAAGTGTCAACACCTAGTTAAATCAGGTCTCGGGAAAATGTAGAGCTCAATGTCGAGCGCAGAAAAAGCTGAGGGCCGATACGCTGAGGGTCTGGTGACCAAGTGGCAAGTGCCACGCTTGGATCCTCGTTTGCACTAAGGGGTGACGTGCTTTGATACGTCAATTCCATGTCGGACGGGCACGATGACGTGGAGCCACGTGGTAGTATGGAGGCATTTGACCACTAAAGGCCCTAAAACTTCAAAGGGCCATAAATTTTGATCTTGAACTCTATTTTGAGCAAAACTTACAATCGTTGGAAAGATTATTGGCAAGCAAAAGACGATGGTGTCCTAAAAAATAAGTTTGGAGATGGTTGAAGGGAAGCAAAAATTTAATACCCCATCCCTTAAAAGGTTACTTAGGGGGTTGGGTGTGTTACAAACAAGTGTAATACTAAAAGATCAATGTTGGCTAATGATGAAACAACCCTTCATGTAGTCAAATTCATGGGCATACTCAAAACAAAAAATGGGACTAGGGTAGGCCAAAACACCCAAAGAAGTCAAACTCACAAGCATAAACGAAGGCACACACCTGAACAAGGGAGCACTAGTCAACAACTATGTAGGTTGTCAGACGTGGCTAATCATGATCATTTGGGGCCTTCCCCAACTTGAAACCAGGAATCAACATCATTATGTACAATGGGGTCCCACACATTAGTAGGTGGCTTCAACAACTTAGGTAACTCTGAGATTGCCAACACTAGTGTGGTGAACTATTTGTTTGTCTGTGGAGGTCTAGGTGTCCTATTATACTCCCTCTCCTTCCTCTAGTGAGTAATGAGTTGTTTTAAAACATCTCACGAGTTTTAAATTTATCATTTTTTACATATTTTTTTGTGTGTTAATAATGTTTTTTTAATTAACATATTAATGATTACATATAAAAATGAAGATTTTTTAAAATTATAAATATTTTGACAAAAATCAAAATTTTGAATTTTTTGTTTTTCTTTTCACTATAAAAATTAAAGAAAATTGTAATAAGTTATTTGATCACTTTTCATAGTTTTATAAAAATTAAAAAAAATCATTAGATAAAAAATTGCAATAAATTATTTTATCGGTTTTAATATTTTTATATTTAAAAAAAATAAAAAAATAAATCATTAAAATTACAAATATGAAAATGAAATTTAATCTTTATCTATCAAGATAAGTTAAATTTAATATTTTTAAATTTTTATTTAAACACCAAAGGAAAATAAAATTTTCATTTCAAACAAAATACATTTAATAAGATACCGTATATACTTGCAGTGAAATAAAAACAAAAAATAATTTATTGTATTACAATTTCAAATGGAAAATTATTGTTCTTCCCCACTTCATAGGTTATCCTTTACTTTTAATGAATAAGTTATGAAAGTCTATGTTGAGGTATTACAATTTATTTTATTTCTTTTTATTTTTAATAATGTTTCAATTTCTTTTTGAAAATATTTGAAAGAAAATTATATTAGATACTCTTAACATGTTTTTTTATTAACATTTTTTTAATAATGTTTCATTTTTTTTTTGAAAATATTTGAAAGAAAATTATATTAGATATTCTTAACATGTTTTTTTATTAACATTTTTTCATATTATAAAATTGATTATTTAAAAAACACAATCACCAACTAAATCAACCAAAAATAATAATTAATAAAATCAATAAATAATAACTAACAAAATTAATAAATAAACATATTTTTTTTTATGTACAATTAATAATTAATAAAATCAATAAATAATAATTAATAAAATTAATATGGTAGAAGGTCTAAGTCATTTCATCAAAGCGTCTATTGCTGATAGATTTTTACATGGGCTTCGCATTGATCCCCCAATATCCCATAACCAATTTGTTGATGATACCTTAATGCTGGGTTCCCCAACGGTTTGAGAAGCACTTCAAATCCTCTTTATTCTTCAAACTTCCGTGATGCCTCAGGAATGGACATTAACCGTGATAAATCCCAAATCTTCTTCTTCAACACCCTGCTCCCTGTCCAACTTCACATTATTAATATCCTGGGCTTCACGTGTAGCTCCCTTTCGTCCAAATACCTTGGCATTCCTCTTATAGACGAAGCTCTCTGAAACAACTCTTGGGAAGGACTTCTTTCTTCCCTGGCTAAAATAATTTCCTCTTGGACTTTTCATTCGCTCAACCTTCCCAGTCGCCTCATCCTTCTCAAGTCTATCCTCCAAGCCTTGCCCATTTACTCTTTCTCGGCTCCGATGGCTCCTAGCTTCATTTTAACCGCCATCAAAACTTTGCATAGGAACTTTCTTTGGTAGTGGGCAAATAGCGATAAAAAAATAGCTCTAATCAGTTGGGAAAAGATTTTCAAACCAAAATTAAAGGGAGGTCTTGGCTTGCGGGACCCAACCACTCTCAACGAAGTCCTCAGTGCTAAAATTTGGTGGAGGTGGCTCAAGCGCCCTAATGATTTCTGGGCCTGAATTTGGAGATAGAAATATGCTCCAAACATAGAAAAAGTCATCTAATTAGATGGGATGAAAATACTCCGGGCTCTTTGATTTGGAATGATGGTAAGCAAAACCACTCCCTGACTATAGATCATGCCTTCTGTGAAATGCGAAATGGAAGAACAACCTTTTTTTGGTACGACTCTTGGCATCAATGGTCTTCTCTGGTGCATGATTCTATGTCTGAAAACTTCCTTGCTCCCACTACTCAGGCGGGTCTGGTTATAGTAGCAGACTACGGGCAAGAGGACCCCCCTGGGGCCACCTAGTTCCATTGGAAATCCTCTCGTATGGAACTCCATATTCTAGAGCACGTGGATCTTTAGCCTTGGCACAATTTAACTATCTTTAGGAAACTTTAAATTCTTCAGGGAGGGGATATCCTAAAATGGGAGCATTCTTCGAGGGAAATCTTTACTATTCAAGTATCCTTTAATATCAAGGTAGCCTTCCACCTTATCCCCCAAGAGCATATTTGGATGAAAATTTGGCTGACTAAGCACTGGCAAAAAATCAACACTTTCCTTTGGCTTGTAGCACACAAAGGTATCCTTACCAAGGATAATATTATGAAAAGAGGCTTCGTAGGGCCTTCCATTTTCCATCTCTGCCTAGGGGACTCCAAATAACAAAATCACCTGCTCAACCTCTGCTCCTACAGTTCTAAAATATGGGACCAATGTGTCATAGTCATGCGCGTAACAAATCGCAATCGAGAAGGCCTCAGGGAAACCATAGAAGGATGTAGAGACTCAACTTTTCAATCTCCATGGGCAACTGCATTTGGCATCTACTCCTAGGTTTGATCATTTGACAGCTTTGGAAAGAACGGAACATGTGAATCTTCCACTCGTCTCATCTTGACTGACAGGTAGTCTGGAAACAAATTTATGACAACATCAGAGAAACCATCCACCTGCAACCTTGGAAAGACGAGGACTTGTCATGTCCTTGTTATCCTCATTTTTGGTTATCAAGATGATGACATGATAATGACATGGTGATAGAAGATCTAGCTCTTCTTTAAAGATCATTTTCATGAAGAAAGTTACACTTGTCAGTTTCTCAAAATCACTCTTTTGGAGACA
>ML784976.1:225755-295747 GCA_009831015.1 Picea engelmannii | reverse complement strand
ATATATATATATATATATATATATATATATATATATATATTACAAGAAATTGAATATTATATATATAAAGCATTGTGTCGAAGCAAATCAACGGTTAAAATTATTATAAAATTTGGCTCATCACAGACTGAGTCCATTTTTACTGTTCTACTATCACAGGGAATATAAAATTGCTTATACATCCAGGTAGACCAACTGCCATATATTATGATATATTGTCCCAATAGAAAAATATATTTAAAATATATTTTCAAGATGCTTATTCATTTTCTGGTTCTTCCTGAATTTCAACTTGACTTGGCGCATTATATTTAGTTTCAATTGGTTCCGCTTCCCAACCTTCTTTCTCCTCTCCATATTGTCGAACTCGATATATTCCTGTAATTTGATTGTTGGATCTTCAATTAGAATGTTGGGGCACTACCCTTGCTCTAAGTTGATTGCATTCTTGTTCTAGGGTGTCCATACGTTGGAGAAGCCTGACTACTATTTTCTCTATCTCTCTAATCCATTGTCTCTCTTCCTCTCTATCTCTTGTGTGATTGCATTCATGTTCCATGGAGTCCATCCTTTGAAGAAGCATTTCCATTTTCTTCTCTAGGGCATATGTCATTTGCCTCTCCTGCTCTATTGTATCGATTCTATGAAAGAGGGAATTTATAATATGTTCTATATTGCTGAACTTGGATGCAAATTCCCTGATTTGAATTCTATAACCTTCAAAAATATCTTCATGCCTCCTTAATATACATTTGATATCACTCCACGAGGGATCCATAGTGGGTCGACCAATTTCTCCCCAATTCCAGGTATCTACACATAGAGGCCAATTTGCAATTTTCTGGGGGGAGGGACAAGAAGGATGCCACTTCCATCCAAAATTTAACCCAACAGTTGGTTGGAAGGTGCTTCTGCTAAGACAAGTCTCAATTCTAGAATTCGGAGAATATAAAATAAAAATGACACCCCGGGGAATGTTGGGGTCTAATTGAAGACCCAACCACACAAAAATGTTGGTTGACAGATAGACCCAAAATTTTCTATGAGATCTAAATCCTCGTAGACCTCCAATCAAAAAACCAGGGGAAATTAAAGGTATATGGGACTCAGAGCAAAAGAAAATGCTCAACAAGTTGACAATTTGATGTCCATCTAGAAAACCCTTATGAGACCTAGAGACAAAACACAGGCTAGAGGGGAAATTAGTAAGGAAAGGGACCTCTATCTCAAGCATAATTTCCTATGAATCCCTAGCGCCACAAACATAGAACTTGACCCATAGATAGAAATTTTGTCCCACGAACATAATTTCACAAATGTTTAATAATAAACCATGAAAATTGAAACAATGATGCTTATAGTGTAACCAGGGGTACCTGAAAACCAAGGCGTCTTCACCACAACGTCTGAAGGGAAAAGAGAAGGAGCTTGCTACCAGTTGAAATTCATGGTCATTTCTCTTGACTCGGTCGTCTGCTTCAGAGATACACAAACCCATTTTGTCCTTCCCTAGAAATTCGATGCCACACGCCCAGAGTTGAAGAGCAAATTTACTCCTTAGATTAATGAAGTGTGCAAGCAATGACCAATTTACTCTAGAACATCATTGTCCATCCAAACTTTTAATTGAAACCAACATGGGATTAGGGGTTGGGTTGAAGCCTTAAGTTCCCATGAAGCACTATGTTACCTTTGCCTAACCTTGGCAAGTTTGTCCACTTCTACATTTAGTTCTCTTTTGACATGATACAAAGTGATTTTTTCAAAGTTATTGAGTGCGTTGAGAGATCGAGACATGACACCATAATAGATATTGCCCCTAGTGATATTCCTTTTAACAACTGCGCTTATAACCATCATGGAATCTTCACATATGATGAGGTTTCTAATTCTCTTGGAGTGAACCAATCGGATACCAAAGAGAGCATAGGCCTCCACTTCATTGTTATTCATTGACCCATTCCCCCAAGAAAAACTGATAATTGTTTGACCTTCGAGCTTATAGTTTGTCCTTCCCACACCTACCATCCTTGGTGTACCATTTTTATTATTAAAATTAGCTAATCTAACAAATAGTAGATGGGATATAAAAAATTTAAGATAAATAATAAACAAGATGATAAAAATGAGCATGAAGATTAAATATGTGAGTGATGCCTAAAGAATAAGTGTGGAAGAGAAAAATGAGTATTGTCATAAGAATGGTTAGTGGTAATTTAAAAGACGTTAAAGTTGTCAATACTTAGTGGTAAACCAAAAACCAGATGTCCAAATGTATGGTTTGTGGTTAACTAACAACCACTTGTGAAATTCATGGATCGTGGTTATTCAAAAACCACTTGTAATTGTTAAGGGTAAATTGAAACCCGTGATATATTGAATGGTTAATGATAAAGCGAAATCCACAATGATGTAATGGTTAAGGGTAAAGTACAAAAACTCCATTAACATTTGTGACCAAATAATATTTATTGTCATGCTAAGCAATATTTTTCTTGAATCAACTCTAGTGTGAGTGCTCTTCTCCTCTGATCAAAACCCTAACCTCAACTCTCCATGGTGGTGACCATGCATGAGTGGTGTTGTTCCAACTTCCTTTCCCTATCCTTCAAAGCCCTCTCATTCAAATTTCCGATGGGTACATTCAATAAAATACCCTCGATGATCAAAGAAGTGCCATCTTGATTTATCAAGAAAGTCGAAAAATGTCCCCTTTGTCTAGCTTCCTCTGATGACCTGTAAGTTGAAATTCCTTGCCTTTGCAAGGTGCACCTTGATCAAAAAGTTGATCGGTCTGTGGCCCTATCCTCATGTGGTGGATCAATGGATTATCCTCAATTCCCACAAGTGACATGTTGAGCTCTTAATGAGTATATTGTTGTAATGGCCTTGAGCCTTATTGTTGATCAACGTTATGCCCTAAGGATTCTAGGGTTTACATTGGGTACCATGCTTGAAATGAGGGGAAGTACTTGGGGGCTTTTCTCAGGTAGTGTAGCCTAGAAAAAAAAGTAATCAACAACATATATTTTAGCGCTTTAGTGGATATGTTGCTTACACGTGCATAAATAGTAATTTCTAATTGTTTCAACGTTGTAAAAAAAACACAAAAAATGAACTCATTCCAAACATAAGACATGACAACAACAACAAAAAATGGGTTGATCTCAAAAGTTGTGATAAATATGTGCATTTTCCTTACTTGTTCATATTTTAATATTATAATCGATTTACAATGGACCATGATTTTTCTATAAGGTGATCGCATATGAAGAAGATCCATCGAAATGTTTGATAGACATTGGACTATATGTGGGTTTTGAGTATATGATGGAGTGCCAAATGTTTCTCGAGAAGTTTGTAGCTATGTTATTTTACATCTTGTATTTGATATTTGGTATACCAACTAAATTCTTATATCTAATCTTTTTTGTAAAATACAAACTCATAGGAAATAAAGTATGGACTAGAGCCAACTAAAGGTTTGATGGGAACTGACATGAAATAGGGCTTTGAAACAATGTATTGTTCATTTGTGGGATCCTCCCTAGGGGTGCAATGGGGGTTGAAGGGTCCATTAGAGTTGATAATATTGTAAGTATGGTGGTCTAGTTCAACTATGTTTGTTATTATTAAATAAGGTCTACTGGGTAGTTAGCATTGAATAATTGTAATATGGCCTCGTTAAATAAGGCCCACTAGGTAGTTAGCATTTAGTTTTAAATATATAAAAATAAGGATAGAGTCCTCCTTGTGAATCATGTATTGGAACATTATTGTATTAGAGCTTAACTCATTCAGAGGTTTCCCCCTCAAGGAGGCAAGTGAATAGGGGTTGAACCTTCCATAAAAGGAGCATTTTATGATGTTACCTTACCTCAAGGGTAACCAAATATGTAATTTCAAAAAAACAAATTGCTCAAATAAGAGCCTAAAAAGTGAAGATAACACTTATTTAAAATAATCTATTATAGTGTCTTTTCGGTGACAATTGTGAGTCTTGCAAAGTAGATTTATGTTGATAGAGCTTTGATATTGCAACTAGACTATTGCCAATAAAAGAAAAGTGGTTGTGACATTTTAGAATTGTGGTCACAATAGAGATTCATATAAGTATTATAGAAGCTATACCTATTTCAAGTTGGGGACTTAAAACCCTCGAGGGAAATTCTAGCAGCACGATTATCTATCTATTTATGAACTTGATTGTAGCAGGAACTACACTATTAGAAGTAGAGTGGCTGTACAATTTCTAGAATGGGGCCATGCTCACAATTTTGATCAATATTATTCAAGTTAAGGGCATTTAAGACTTGAAGCCTAGAAAAACGCTAGTGGAGCCAAATAATGGTAATGTTGAGAATCAAGGAGGATCGTATGTCATTGTTTATAAACTTGTAGGACATGATCCAGCTCTATAAAGACAATAAGGAGGCTTAGGTAACTTTGCAAGAAATTAAGAAGATCCATATCATTGGTGAGACACATACTTTCATAAAAAGAGAGTATATAAGATACATAAATATTTGGTGGGATTTAGAGGAGACATGATGATTGGTATATGAATAATTGTCATTTGCGGGAAGACAATTACTTATAAATTTTTATTGATGACTATACTTCACCATATGAATAGAACATCGTTGAGGGAAGTCAGGAGCAAGTTATGACTACATGTTTTTAGCTTTCACACTCTCTAGTGGTAATGTTCCTTCTAGATCCACAACAAACCTTTTGCAACCATGTGGATGATCATTTTTCCATGGATGGTTCTATTTCTTTGTATCTAAGTGACCTTGGTGGGCATTTGGAACAAATAAATTAGCTATTCATCCAGCTCAAGTTTCATCAATTGAGAGTTAGCACAAGCCCCTAGACATGTGACATGAGTTTACAGATGAGCTTCTAGGATTAATTCAATGTGGAGGTCGAAATTTGTATAAAGGACATTGGTTTCTTGGACCACTTCAACATTGCGGTCAACACATATACAAGAGACTGTAGATTTTAACCTTGTACAATATTTACTACAAACATATTTTCAGTAAAAGAACATAAAATATACAATGACAAATACAAACATTACTGAGAGATTTTTCCCCTGGAAACCCAAACTAGGAAAACCAACATATTCTATATTCATTCACAGTGATACATTGTTTACAATACAATATACATATAGGAGCCAACGACATCCAAAACCCTAACCCAATGACCTGGATTAGTCAACAACCCTAATTCCTTAATTGGAAATAGAAAACCACCGGCAAAAACCATGTGCCGAAAAAACACCCAACAATGGACACGAAAATCGAGGCAACACGAAAAATGAGGTAAAAATGTGACACGTTTCTCAAGGGTGCTACCCCCGAACCCCCACGCGGGGGGATTTCTCCCCCCTGCACCCCCCAAGGGGGGGCCTAGCGCCCCCCCCTCAAACCCCCCTGTGCGCCCGACGCAACACATACACTACTACTCCTGCAAAGAATATAACACATACCCAACATTCTCCCACTTGTTGTTTTCTTTGTATACAGGGTGTTACAGGGTTACATAGTCAACAATCTAGGGAAGAAATGCCCATGGATCCTCTACACCAAGAGAACTTCTTAGTGCTCACATATTTTGTTAATGAATCTGCAACATTCTTCAAAGTGTCCACCTTCATCAACAATACTCTCTTTTCTTCAACCATGTCTCTCACAAAGTGATATTGAATATCAATATGCTTTGTCTTTGAATGATAAGCCGGGTTCTTCGCCAGAAAAATTGCACTCTGACTGTCAAAATCTATCCTTACAACTTATTGTACCAACCCAATACCTGAACACACTCTTTGTAACCATATTGCTTCCTTACTTGCATGAGTGGCTGCCATGTATTCAACTTATGCAGTTGAAAGTGCCACTGCAACCTGTCTTTTGCTCATCCAACTTATTTCTCCTCCAAACAGGTTAAACACATACCCACTTTTAGATCTCATGCGATCTAGATCTCCATACCAGTCTGCATCTACAAAGCCATGTATATCCAACACTCTATCCTATCCTGGTCTTCCTTGGTACAACACTCCATAGATAGCAGTGCCACACAAATACCTGAAAACCCTTTTTACCGCTATCCAATGCTCCTTCCTTGGTTTTGACATATACTTGCTCAAAACTTCCACTGCATGTGCAATGTATGGTCTAGTATAGACCATTGCATACATCAAACTGCCAACTGCACTCGCACATGGAACACAAGACATGTCCTTCTCCTCTTCCTATGTCTTGGGACACTGATCCACATATAACTTTACACCAACAGGAATAGGAACCTTGACCGGTTTACATTCCTGCATATTAAACCTCTGCAATATTGTCTCGACATATTTTCTTTGATTTAACTAGAGTTTCCTCTTTTTCTGATCTCTTTTAATTTCCATGCCCAAAACGAAATTTGAAGCATTGAGATCCTTCATGTCAAATTTAGAGGACAATTGAGTTTTCACATCTTGGATAATCTCCTTGTTGTTTCCTATCAGTAACATGTCATCCACATACAAGACCAAATAAATCAAATGATCACCAATTAATTTAAAATACACACAATGATCCTCTTTGATTCTCGTGAAGCCAAGTCCCAACATAATTATCAATTTTTTGATACCACATCCTTGGTGATTGTTTTAAACCATACAAGGACTTTTTCAGCTTGCATACCATCTCCTTCTTTCCCTTCACAATAAATATTTCTGGCTGCTTCATATAGATTTCTTCTTCCAGATCCCCATGTAGGAATGTTGTATTCACATCCATCTGTTCTACTTCAAAATCAAATACAACAACAACAGATAACAAAAATCTTATAGAGGTTAACTTGGCAACAAGAGAAAAATCTCACCAAAATCAATTCCCTCAACTCGGGAATAACCCTTTGCTACTAACCGAGCTTTGTATTTCTCAACTTTTCCTTCTGCATTCATCTTCTTTTTAAATACCCATTTGCTGCCAATGGGCTTTCTTTCAGTCGGAAATTCCACTAGATCCCAAGCCTCATTCTTATCCACAGCTGCCATTTGTTCCTCCATGGCCTTTTTCCAGAGATTTCCATCCTCTGAATCCACTGCCTCTTTGACAGTTCTAGGATCATCATCAGTAATAGACAAAGAAAAATTTGAACGAAAATCAGATGGAGTATACCTTTCTGGTAGCCTTCTTTCTCAAACCGATCTCCTCAATACTAGAGTATGATGATCTTGTTCTTCTGTAGAGTCTGATTCATCATCCTTTAAATCTAACTCTATTTTCTCTGGTTCTTCCTTGGTAGGACTTCTTGTTTAACAACATCCTTCACTTCTCTAAATACCACATCTCGGCTATACACTACCTTCTTAGTTTCTGGGTTCCAAAGCTTGTAACCTTTGAGAACTTCTTTATATCCAATAAAGATACACTTTTCATCCTTCTTATCTAGCTTACTCATGTTTTCCTTTGGAACATGAACATACGCATCACACCCAAATACCTTGAGATGTGTGAGAGAAGGTTTCTTATCTGTCCATACCTCTTGTGGAGTCTTGTCATCGAGTGTTGATGAGGGTGATCTGTTGACCAGGTAACATGTAGTATCCACTGCCTCTGCCCAGAATTCTTGCCCTTACCTGACACCACTAGCATGCACCTTTCTTTTTCCATCAGCGTCCTGTACATCTTTTTTGCAAATCCATTATGTTGAGGTATATATGGAGTAGTCTTCTGCCTTGCTATACCACACTTCTTACTGAATTATTAAAATTCATTCCCGAAAAATTCTCCACCATTATCTCTCCTCAACACCTTAATTCTTTTCTCTATTTGATTATCAACAAGAGCCTTAAACTCTTTAAACCTGTCAAAGACTTCAAATTTATTATTGAGGAAATATATCCAAGTATTCCTCGAGAAGTCATCTATAAATGAGACATAGTACACATATTTTCCCAATGATGGGACCGACATAGATCCAAAAACATCACTGTGAACTAGCTGTAAAATTCCTTTTGCCGTCGTTGCACCAGAGGGGAATCTTACCCAATTTTTCTTCCCATATACAAAATGTTCACAGAAATCAAAATCCAAAGACGAGTTAGACATACCTTCAACCATACCTTTTCTGTGTAGTAGTCGAAGACCCTTCTCTCTGATATGCCCCAGTCTTTGATTCCACAACATAACCTTTTCTATAGAGACTGTAGGAGTCCTTTCTTCTTCAACTCCAATATCAGGAACAATGAAACTATTACACCCATCACTAATAGTGCTTCCTTCCAGCTTATACAGAGTTCCAAACTGAACTCCCTTCAACAAAACCATTGCTCCTTGAACCATCCTGTAGGTTTCCTTTTCAAATATTGTTTTTACCCCTGAATCATCCATTTTGCTTACATAAATCAAATTTCTGGCCAATCTTGGGATGTGAAAAACACCAGGTAGTGTTCTAATCCTTCCATCTATGAGCCTCAACTTGACTTTTCCTCGACCTATGATTCTGGTTGTCGAGTCATCACCTAAGAAAACATTACCTCCATCATACCTTTCATATTCACAAAACCACTCCCTGTGGGGAGTCACATGAAAGGATGCACATGAGTCAACCAACCATGCCTCATGATCTGCATGTGTGCTTGAAGAAGCCAAGTACACATCCCCTCCTTCTTCCTTGGAGGCCTTTTCTTTTTTAGAAGGAGATTCTTCGAATCCCTTCTTTTTCTCAACTTCAGATCTACACTGCTTCTTGTAGTGCCCTTCTTTTCCACATCTCCAACATACCTTTACAAACATTCTAGGAGATTTAGGTCTACCCTTAGACTTAGATATCCCACTTGAGAACTTAGATCTATTTCGTTCCTGGGAGCGTCCTCTTGCAAATAATGTGTCTGTGCTCTGTCCTTCCATATTCTTCCATCTCATCTCCTCCGACAACAAGGATGAGACCGCTTCATCAAACTTCAAGGCAGTTGTATTACTACTTATGGCCACAACTAGACTATCCCACGAGTCTGGTAAAGAACACAATAAACTGATACACTTATCTTCATCTGAAGTTTTAATCTCAATAGATACTAACTGACTTACCATAGTATTGAAGGCGTTCAAATGCTCTGCCACCGAATCTCCATCTCTCATCCTTAGGTTATACAACTTCTTTCTCAAGAATAGTTTATTTACTAGGGACTTAGACTGATACAACTTCCCCAACTTATCCCATAAATCCTTAGTTGTAGCTTCCTCTAACACATTCAATAATACTGAATCTAAAAGACACAGTCGAATTGTGGTCTTCACCTTCTGATCCAAATTTTTCCAGTCATCTGTTGAAGTTCCTATAGGTGCAGTATCTGGATATACCGTGATCCACTGATCTTTGTCCACCAATAGATCTTCCATATTGAGCTTCCACAACTCAAAACTTTGCCCATTAAACTTCTCGATCTCCATTTTCGAATTGTGTGCGATTTCTTTTCACCTAAAAAATCAATACCACAGATCTCCCACTATAACAAGGCTTATCACAGTCCCGAGCCAAACCCTTGACCACAAAGGCGTCTCCCTGAAGCCAACAAAGATTCGATACCAAATGTAGATTTTAACCTTGTACAATATTTACTGCAAATAGATTTTCAGAAAAAGAACATAAAATATACAATGGTAAATACAAAAATTACATAGAGATTTTTCCTCTGGAAATCCAAACAGGGAAAACCAGCATATGCTATATTCATTAATAGTGATACATTGTTTACAATACAATATACATATAGGATCCAACGACATCCAAAACCCTAACCCAATGACCTGGATTAGTCAACAACCCTAATTCCTTAACCGAAAATAAAAAACCATCGGCAAAAACCATGTAGTTAGCAATTGATTATGATTAAGGTTTCCTATCTAGTTGTAAATAAGGACATAGTCCTTATGAATCATGTATTGGAATATTATTGTATTATAATTTATCTCATTAAGAGGTTGCCCCCTCAAAGAGGCAAGTGAACATGAGTTGATCCTTCCACAAAAGCATCATTATATGTCAATAGGATATATCCTAGGCAGTTGAGAGGAGTGTTATCCTCCATATTCTAGTTCAATTCCTGTAAGTGACATGGTGAGCTCTTAATGAGCATATTGTTGACAAAGATATGAGCTTCTACAGAACCCGATTTACCTTGGATACCATCCTTTGAATGAGGGGAAGTGTGCAGTGGGTTTCCTCGAGAAAGAAATTATGTGAAAAAAAAGAAAAAAAAAAGAAAAAAAAGAAAAAAGAAAAATCAAAAGTTGAAAAAAAGCATCACATATGGTGTTACCCTACCTCAAGGGTTTTGATATTGAATAAAGTATTCAAGATTTCTTATATATTGTTTGTGATTCAATTTTAAGTGTTAAGGACCACAACATTCATAAAGAAATGGTTGTTATGGTAAATATATTAGGAAAAACACAAAATCTACATTGTGTTTTGAACATAGTTGAAAATATAGGGACATGCGTGTGAAATCCTAATTTTAGATTTCCTAAGATTACATAAAGATTCCCTTCTAAAAATGGACAAAGTGGCTGATTTTTTGGTCACGAGTATATTTTTTTGTAGTAAAGCTTCCTTTAAATTCTATTAATAAGCAACATGTATAGGCTTTAATACCAAAAAAACAGTCTATCTAAGTAGCTTCCACAAACATGTAACACCCTTTTTCCCTCCAATATGTAATTAGTCATAACTAGTGATTTTCCATGCCATGGAATACGGGCAATGATGTTTTTGAAATGCAGATCCCGGGAAAATGAAAACAAATATCAAAGAACTGAGAGAGGGTTTTTCTCACAAGAAACCAATATACAAAATCCTCTTCCAGTTTGTACACAGGGATTTTGGTTTGAGAGATATGGGTCAATATTTGAGAAGCATATTTCCAGAAATCTCTGTCTTTTCCAGCCACCTCACAAATCCGAATTTGAGATAGGAGAAGAGGTTATCTGATCCATCTTTTGAGGATATGAAACTAAGTGTAAAGGCTATAAATCCTATCAATTTTATAGAATGAAGGGTTCAAATTTAGAGATTTTTTCACACTTTGTACTCAAGATTCTCATTTGCAGATCAGTTTATACAAGCTTCTTTTGCAATTATCTGTTCAGATTTACATTTTTTTGTCTATTCTATATTTGCACATGGATGTTTAATTCATGACTATTATGTTTGTCTAAATCCTGATGGTTGTCATTCTATCATTGCTTTGATGAGTTGAATTGAAAATATCATTTTCTCATTGTGACTGGCCATTCATGTATCTTTATGTGTGAGTCTGCTGGCATAGTAAGCATTCTCCATACATTCACTTATTTACAAACCCTCTGAACAATGATAGTTAAAAGCCTTGTCATCTGGTTATGTTTATGCATGTCTTAAGAGAGTAGGTCTGATTTAGTTATCTGACTTGATCCAATTAAGAGAATATTATACACCATTGAGATATTAGTTAAGTTGCTAGGCTTCTTTGAGCTACAACCTAGAAGAACTCTTGGAGTGATAACATGACCACAATTGGGACAGATTCTAACGTTGAATATTAGTGACTTCAACTTGGTAGATCGCAAGAACTATGGCATGCTCGCACCACATAAGTATTTGACCAAGACAATGGGGAAGAGGTCGAAGATAATCCCCTAGTTATGGACCATGGACATCGCGAGGTCCACCATCCTTAATGTGATGAAGATACCACACTTCGACAGACATCAAGAGGTTAACACATGTGTTAAACTATTGTTGTCTTGATTCCATGACAGTTATATGTGGCTGGATAGACGCATCACCATAGATCCAACACCGATCCATCGGATCATTAGATTAAGCATGCAAGGACCGGACCCATGAGATTTTTACCCAAAAAAGGTTGTAGATTGTGCCTTGGCACAGCGAATCAAAGACACCTATGGAAATGTGGAAAAGCGGAAGCAGGGCTACAAGGTAGCCTCCATCCAGAATGGCGTAGTGCACCTAGCTTGCCAGTTTATCATTGGTAAGCGTGTAAGGAAGAACAGTCCAATGCAGGTCACGGGGTTTTTTGTCGACCTCACAGGAAAATGCATTGAAGGGTCGCAAATGAACTGGGTGAGCTACCTCGTTAACCAATTAGAGAAATATTTTCGTGAAGCTCAGGATCAGGGCTACGAGTTCCATTTCAGTTGGTTGTTGATTCTCATTGCCTTAATTTCTTGGGATATTCTGGAAAGAGCGACCTTCCCTGACATTGAGTCGTGTGAGCCACTAACTGCGAATTTCACCACGCTCTAGTATTCGAGCGATGTGGGAAAACAATGGAAGTCGAACGCGGTGTTCCACACATACTATTTACAGCTAAAGAGGGCCATTGAATCCTTCCCTCGCATGACACCGAATACCCTTCATAGGTTCATGCCAATAACAATGTTTCACGCAGACATGCACTTTATCTATATCATTGTGCATGGAGACGAACACAAGGAAGAGCTCAAGTCCTACTATAAGCTCACAGAGGAGGACATGGAAGGAATAACCAAGGAATGGCCTACAGATTTCCTTGTACCAGTCGACAAGGCAGAACTCTTCGAACCTGACCTCATCGGAAGCCATATGGTCACTCAAGAAGAGTATGATGCACCAAGAAGCAGCAAGAAGAAAAAGAAGGAAGAGCTACATGAGATGAACAACGCATCACAGGAGATTGCATCAGATTCACTTGAAGGGGGAGGAGGTGACGAAGTATACAAGGAAGAGGATGAAGGGGAAGACGACAAGTAGAAACAGGGTGAAGTAACACTGCCTAAAGATCCCCTAACAGAGACAGAGACATCCAAGAAAATAAAGGTTTCCCCAACGAGACCTTCATCGCGAAAGAAGTCAAAATCTAGTAAGCCCAAGTTGCAGACCGTGCTCACGGTGGATGACATCAAACTCATCATCGCCATGGTATCAAATACCTCAAAGGATATTTTGTAGTGCAACGAAGAAAAACAGGAGACCATGTATGATAGGATTGAAGTAGAGCTGAAAAGGGTAAAACAAGCCCTCTACTCCAATCGTGCAGTGTCTACTATGCCACCGTCATCAGAAGGAATGAAGTTGGGAGATGAGTATGCCCAACTACATAGAATAGTAGATGTGACAGAGGCCTGCCTTTTTCATGTCTAGGAGGAAAAATAGCAGGCCACAGAGGTATTGAAGCAAGCAAAGGAGGAAGCCATAGAGCAACGTCGAGCTGTGCAACAAGAAAAAGATGACCTCCAGGTGAAGTTTGCAGAGGATAGAGCGCAGATCTAAAAGGAGAAAGAGCAGTTGATCGCAGATCAGATTGGAGTTAAAGAAGAAGTCACCAGATCACTTCACTCTGCGACGGGCTTAGAACAGATGGAAGAAGACCTAGTGGAGAGTCAAGTGGGGAAGCTTGTTGAAGCCATTCAACAACTCCAACAAAGAGTAGAAGAACTAGAATTACAAGTAGTTCCAAGCACTCTGCAGGAAGTGCGGGACCAAACGAAAGAAACTTCATGGAGCGTAGTCAAGATAATTAAGGCATTGGACTTAGAATGAAAACAACTCAGTAGTCGAAGTGCGTATACCTATGAGCGCCTTGGAGAGTACCCTAATCTAAGGAAATTGGAGTCACAGCTCCAGGAGGCAAAGCAAAAAGCAGCAATAGTGCAGGCACAACTGAAACCATTGTCAGTGGTCGAGAGGATGAAAAGGTCCCGAGAACAACACACGGTTCAACAATAGGTCCATGCCATCCAGAGTAAATTCATGGAAGTGACCCAGAGGCTCCAGCCAGTGTAGTATGAATCTTGCACACTTTTTGAGGAGATTGAAGGATAAGGTGCATAGCTAGAAAAAGTGATCACCATGGTGGAACAACGCTTGGAAGGGCCTATGACCGACAAAGTTATTCAAGAGTTCATCGAGCAGGAGACTCTGGCGAAGCAGCAGGTTGAGGCAACTCGAGCTAAGCTCGAGGCCTTTGAGGAAAAGTTACTCAAATCAGAGTGACTCGGGATGAGTCACAGGTGAGTTTTGGGGAAGTTTTTTCCCTTGACCAAGTTTTGGAGAACCGTGGTCATGTTTGACCATTTTTGGGACTTCGACATGATGGTCGAAGACAGAGCATAAGGAGAAGTAGAGATCACGGGATCTCGCCCCCTTTTCCGGGATTTTTGGGTTTAGGGTTTATGTAACGGGTATGGGATGTCTGCCCATGGGATTTACCCATGTTTAGGCCCCTTTTTTAATGCATAAATAGATATCTAGGCGATGTAGGAAGCGACCAAGGGTGATAAGTAAGTTGTAAGCTAAGTGATTTGTTGTGCTAATTGCAAGTAATGTAAGTAGTTGGGCCTATGTGATTGAGTTATCTTTGTTGATATTGTGTGTTGCGAACTTGCAGAGCTAAGTGCAAGTGGTTGTAAGAAGGATTTTTGATGTGACCTAACTCAGGGAAGGAGGATCTGGCGAGGTGCACACAGATCTCCTGTCCTATGCGGAGTGGGTTCTGTGGCTCTGTGCATGTACGAAGATTGGCAAAAGATTATAAAGAAGAAGAAGATTTGGTGTATGTAGCCTCACACTAGGGTGAACCACGTATATCCTTCATTGTGGTTGCTTTGTGCATTATGGTTGTTATGTTATTGATGTGATTTATGCTTAGTGTTGTAATCTTTATGTATGTTAGATGCATCTAATATAGTATCTTAGTGCTTAGTGATGTGAATGAATGTTAGATTTGATCTATTTCTACGTGCTAAGTGCTTGGATGTGTTAGATCTTGTTGAATACTATGTTGTTATGTAATTAGGGTTCTAACCTGCGATGTGAATAAGGGTTAAATACTAATGAATGTTAAATGCTAAGTGTTATGTTAAGTGTTGTGATCACATATCTATGTCCCAGCTAGTTTGTAGACACTTGAGTCCTACAACCACCCCTGCCTCTACCTCAAGTGAGACTTCATCTGCTTCGCAGGTATTGTCGAAATGGTCGGTAGTTAGGTTTTTGTTGGTGCGTTGAACCTCGGGTCTTCCCCTGTGCCAACAAGTTCATATCACATTACAAAAAAAATGGTGCACCCATATTAAAAAGAAAAAAATCCCTCTGTAATACGCTTTGTCAAATACAACAAACATACTGACTATGAAAACTATTGTAGAGAAAAACTATTGTCATACGTTCCGTTCGATCAAAATGAAAACACATTAAAACATAACTTCCCTACATGGGAATCTGCGTATATTGCCTCTAAGACTATAGTACAAACCAATGAATTTAGATTTACATACAATGTTAATCCAACATGGGGTGATCTAGAAAGCGCAGTTAATGAACTAGAATACCCTGACAATCTTGATGAGACATTCACAAACCATAAAACAACTAGAACTCTCTACGAGTCCTATGACTTGCAAGAAGATTTTCCTCGTCCTCGAGCAGACGACATTGAAAAACGTATCAATCTTAGTTTTCAAGTCACAAAACATCCTTTCCTTATTGAAAATAACGAATACCATAGAGTCAGATGTCTATTGAATCAAGAACAACAAACAATTCTAAAGGAAATTGCACTTAAAAAATGCTTGAACATGCACACTCCTATGCACTTGTTCCTTACAGGCGGGGCGGGAACAAGCAAGACATTCATAGCAAAAACACTATTCCAAATGCTTATACGAATCTATGATTCAAACAATTCCTATGATCCTATGAAACCAAAGGGGCTAATAGTTGCATACACAGGAAACATTGCATATAATGCAGGTGGAACAACAGTCCACTCTGCATTTTTTATGCCTTTTAACAAGTCACAGTTTTTTCTACTCAGCAAGGAAATGTTAGATACCTTGTCTAAGCTTGATGATGAACTGCAACTTGTATTCATAGATGACACATCTTTGATTGGAATTCGCTTCTTGTATTCCATTGAAAACCGACTAAGAAACATAAAAGATGTGCACACCAAATACTTTGGAAACATTGACATGATATTCTGTGGGGATCTTTACCAGGCGCAACCCATCCAATATTCTTTGATATTTGAAAAACCTATGGTCAACATGTAAACAATGACACATGACATTTGGAAAGACAATATAAAATTCTTTGAATTACACACTACAATGCGCAAGACAGATGAAACATTATTGCAATTCTGAATAGAATGCGGACAAATAACCAAACACATGATGACTTAACATATATCAATTCAAGGTGCATGCGACCTGCACCAACAGACTGAACCTTCCCTTACTTATTCTACATTAATAGGGATGTTTCAATGCATAACAAATACATGTTATCCCTCATGCCTGGCGATGATATCATCATCAATTCAATTGACCTCGAAGAAGACAACCATGGAAATGTGCCACATCATGAACATACAACCACTTTGCCTTTGCAACTTGTCCTGGAATTAGACATTTTCGTTGAAATATATGCCTGCAATTATGATTCACAGGATGGCTTAGTGAATGGTGCACATGGAATACTCAAAGGCTATACAAAAACAAAAAAACTTGATGTCCTTTGGATTAAGTTCCATGATCCGCATAGAGGCCACCGACAAGCAAACAAGTTGGCTTATCTATAAAATTAAAAATTGCACGCGACTGGACACCTATCTTACGAATATCAAAACCAGTATCGACATCGGCATAGATATTCGTCTGATGATTCAAAAATAGTTTCCAACTAATATTGCATGTGCACATACAATCCATAGATCGCAAGGACTAGCAGTTGATAGTGTTGCATTTGACCCTGCTGGAATTCAAATACATGGACTTGTATACACAACATTGTCCCATGTCATAAGTATAGACTCCTTGTATTTACTAAGTCCTTATTGGCACAGGGGTATACCTAGGGTTCAACACTCAAGAGTGCACCAACAAAACCCTAACTATCGGCCCTTTCGACAACACCTACAGAGCAGATGAAGTCTCACCCGAGGTAGAGGCAGGGGTGGTTGCAAGACTTAGGTGTTTGCAACCTTAGCTAGGACACAGATCTGTGATTATCTTGCTTACATCGCACTTAGAATCAATTATTCCTTAACATACATTCATTAATACACTTCCCAGAAAGCACATAGCATCACAGTGAATACTTATACTAAATATGATTCAGTACTTAGCCACAGAAATATAGGTTAGATTAAATAGATCAAGCACTAAGCATATTATATATTAGATCTAATGTTCATTCATATATCATCAGCACAGAGCATAACTAGATCTACTTAATCACATCAAGCACTTATCCAAGAAAGAGACAACCACATTAGATCGAAGCACAAAGCACTATACACACAGTTACCATGGTTCACCCCCACCCTGGGGCTACGTCCACAAAATCTTCTTTATATTATCCCGGTCAAGCAATTACAACATAGTGCTTCAATGACCCTTACTTCGCACGGGACAAAAGATCTGCGTAACTTGCTACATCCTTCCTCCTTTCTCTTCAGCACAAGACTACAACAACTTGCACTTAGCTTTCTGATATCATGCACAAAGCACTCTAAGATACATCCGATCACACAGATCCAGTTACTAGCACTAAGCTTTCAGTCATACATCACGTAGATGTCTACATTACTATTATTCTCCTCTATTTACATTGTCTATTTATAGATTACAAAATGGGCCTAAGCGTGGGTAAACCCACGGGTCGACATCCCTTCCCTGTTACATCAACCCAAAACCATAAAATGGACCCCAAAAATAGGTCTTTCTTCCTTACTTTCCGCTTCATGTTGCGCTCCTTCCTTGGAAAGCTGTCGCAGTCCCAAAAGTGGTCAAATATGACCAAGTATTCTTCAAAACTTTTTCAAGGGCCAATAGGCCCCCAACACTCACCTGTGACTCATCCCGAGTCACTCAGGTCTGACCAATTCTGCTTCGAACGCCTCGATCTTGGCTCAAGCTGCTTCGGCCTGCTGCAGTGCGACAACCTCTTGTTCAGTAAATTCCTGGATTACTGTGTCAATGAGCAGTCCTTCCAGGCGTTGTTCTGTAGTGATGACACCCTGTTTGAGTTCAGCTCCCTGGATTTCAAGTTCGGTGAACAGTTGGAATGCCTTCGCTTGGAGTGGTTGCAGTCGTTGAGAGACTTCCATTACTTTACTTTGCAGCATCTGTACTTGTTGTTGGGTTGTATGTTGTTCTGCAAACCTCTTCATTCTTTCGACTAGGGTCATGGAATTCAGCTACGCTTGTAGCACATCTGCATGCTGCTTTTCTTCGTGGATTTGTTCCTCCAATGTCTGCAATACTGGATTCTCTGTGATGGTTTCATAAGTCTGAGCGTTTCTAGCGATTAGCCGCCTACATTCTAAAGCCAAGTTTTTTAATTAGTCGACTGCGCTTCGAGAAGTGGCCTCTCTTAGATATCTTATCTCTTGGGGTGTCTCAGGCACGGTGCAGAGCTCCAGATCCGTGATGCACTGTTGAATTTATTGGATTACTTCTTCCAGTTGGGTCACCTGCTGTGGGAGACAATATTCCATCTTCACTTCTATGATCGTCATAGAGTGCAGTGTTTTGTGAACTCTTTCCTATACTTCAAGTTGCTCTGCTAGCAACTAGTCCTTGCTCTGTTGTAATTGTGCTTTTTTCTCCTCCCACTTCGCTTGTAAGGCAAGTTTCTCATGTTCTACCTTCCTCCATTTTTCTCCATGTGCGCTTTGTTCTTGTGCCAAATCCTAGGTGGCTTGCGTTATGTCTTCTTGAGCTCATCGAAGGCGAGCTTCGACTTTCTCGATGATCTGGCATAATTGAGTGGGCTCATCACCTGTTCCTGGTATTTCCATTGTTAAGGGCGCCATAGAAACTGCTTGGATGGACCAGAGTGCTTGTTGCACTTCTTTGAGTTCACCCGTGACCTGATAGAATAGCTCCTCCTACTTTGCTTCTTATTTTTCTGCGAGCTCTAGTGAAACATCATTCAGTGCGGAAATTAAGAAGACAAAATCATCCAGGGTAAGGGTAGTTTTAAGCATGGCCCGGCTGGCCTTAGATTTCTTTTAGGATGAGGGATTAGGTGGGGTAATCTTCCTTTTCTTGGAGGGATCTTCCTCGTCTCTAGGTGGAGTGACCTCACCTTTGTTCTTCTCAACTTGTGTGCCCCCTAGTTCTTCGTCATTACCTCCCTTCGTAGGTGAGAGCGAAGCAATCTTCGTGGATGTGTTGTGGATATCTTGAACTTCCACATCCTTCTTAGTCTTGCACGGTCCTGGTGTATCCGGCATAGCTTCTGGAATATCTAGTCAGACATCTCTGCAGGGTCTGCTACAACAAGGAGGTCTGTCAACCATTCCTTGGTAATCTCCTCCAATTCATATTCTGTCAGCTTGTAATATGACTGGAGTTGTTGTTTGTGCTCATCTACGCGCACTATGATGTAGGTGAAGTGACAATCTGCGTTGAATTTCATTAAAGGTCTAAACCTATGAACCGTGTTGGGTGTGATGCATGGTGTAGACTGAATGTAATTCTTCAACTAAGTGTAGTAAGAGTGGAAGACGACATTGAACTGCCACTATTTGTTCATGTCACTGGAGTACCACAACGTATAGAACTTCGCAGCTAGTGGTTCAAAGGGTTCGATCTCCAGAAAAGTGGCTCCCTCGGGTAGTTCCACAGCGATGAAAGTGATGAGTATGAGAAATCAAATAAAGTGGAACTCATACCCTTGGTCCTGCACTTGTCTACAGTCAAGCTCTAGCTGATTTATAAGGTATTTCGCTCAGTTCATTGTAGTCCCTTCGCGCACTTCCCTGCGAGGTTAACTACAAATCCGATCACCTGTGTAGGTCTGTTTTTTTGCTAACTTTCCTGCAATCAGCTGGCAACCAAATCGCACTATTGCATTCTCAATGGAGGCTACCTTGTAGCCTCACATGCCTTTCTCCAGATCACCATATGTGTATTTTATTCGTTGAGCAAGAGCATGATCTGCAGTCTTTCCAGGGTAAAAGTCCTATGGGCCAGGGCCTTGCATGCTTAGCCCAGTGATTCGATTGATCAGAATCGGATCCACAGTGATGTGGTGGTCCAACTATAGGTATCCTCCATGGTAGCAAGACATCAACAGTCTAACGCATGCATTTACTTTCTGATGCCTCCCGAAGTGTGGAATCTTCATTACATTGAGGAGGGTTGACTGTGCAAGGTTATGTGTCTATTTCTGCGGTACAATATTTGGGTTCTTTCCTTTTGTAATATTCAAGTACTTGTGTGGGGCTAGCATATTGTAAACCTTGCGATCTCCAAGGTTAAAATCACTAAATTTCAGTGCGGTGAGCTTCTCCTGGTCAACATGAACTGCGCGCACCCCTTTCGGGAGGTACGTAGTGACTACAGGATAGTCAAAGTCTCTGGGTACAGTGTATTGATTCACTGTTCCGCTTAGTGGTGGGATATATTTAGGAAAGATTCTTGGGGTCATGTTCACAGTAGCGAAGTCATTTTCGAGCTTAGATCATCTTTACGAAGGCGGTCGAGATGGTCATGCTCAAGAAGTGGAGGGGGAAGCTGGAAGTGCACCTGAGGACGATGCATGTACACCTGTAAACATTTTGCGTTCTGACATGACTCTCTTAGTCATTAGATCAATTAGGACTTCTTCATCAATTTTCTCAGCAGCGCCGAGCTCATCCGACATACAAACTTGGGTCAACTGGCTCGGGTGCAAAAGGAATTCAGAGACTACAGTGAATAGTAAGGCAATGATATCAAGGTAAGTAAATCTCAGGCTCAAATTCTCAGTTAGAAAAAAGTATTCTCGGTGTGTGGTGTGATGGGTTAAGTAGGCAATCTCAGAAACAGTCTGCTTGCAATGGACATGGGGCCTTCATTAACTTAGTTCTATCCATTTTGGTGCTATCCAATGGTCTAGTGGTAACCCATAATTGCTTTTCGATCTGTTCAGAGCGACGGTCGAACGGGTATATCGGTTCCAATGGCTATATTGCTTCGTCATGGCGAAGTACTCTATGTCGTTGTTCTGATATCTCGGCAAAGCTCCAATTCTGCAATTCTTCTTGGCGCGAAGTGCCCTCTAGAACCTCTTGTAATCTTACAGTATCAACCCTTTTCTTTCTTAACTTCCTAGCCTTCTTCCTAGTGAGCTTCGTCTCAGTAATTCTTTAACCATTCATATGTTTATCTTCTGTGGTCTTAGTTACTTCACGTTGTTGAAATTCTATCCTAGGGTTCCTTGATAATACTTCTTCTGTATCAAATATAGGTAACTCGATTTTCTTCAGATCCTCCAGTGTTCTCTTAGCTTCGATATCAGAGTTGCTAATATTAAATATCTGTGATCTGCTCTTCTATTCTTCAATCAAGTGTGCGATTCATCTGGTCATAAAGTCTTTTAACTCTTTCTTCTTCTGTTCCAAAAATTTTTCTTCCTCTTTTCGTCTAGCTTGTTCTCTATCAATCCAAGGTTTTCCTATGAGCATGGTAAACGGGGCGTTGTATTCAACAAATTTAATGATCTCAAAGTCTTCCTCTGTCGAAGTTCCATTGACAGTCATAGGTATCTGGGTGAGCCTTCCACATAGGTTTACTAGCTTTGCTCTAAAGAAACTTGTTCCTCCTAGGGAAGGGATCATCGCAGGCTTTCCTATAGCTTCCCAAGTTCTTTCTGGCATAATGTTCACTTTTGTTTCTTCATCAAGAGTATAGTCAATTTCAAAGTCCCCTATTCTTGCTTTGATTTTCTCCTTGTCTTTGAAGATCTCTGATAGCCTAACATGTCGGTGGTCATTCAAGGCATCTTTCATCTATAGCAATATATTTTCTGATTCTTTATGGGTTTCTCCTATAATCTTGGTCTCTTGACATCCTTCAGGGTTTGCTTGCTCCATATTCATCTTCTCAAGCCTCGCAATCATTCTAGGGCAATACAATACTTGATGGTCCATAGCCTTACAACAAAGGCAACTAGGTCTTCTCCCAAGGCATTCCTTATCTAGATATCTCGGTCTTCTATAACTATAACAGAGGGTTAATCCTCTTTTCCGTTTAGATGTTCTCCAACTCCTTCTGTACTGCGCACTAGGATCATGGTGGCTAGCCTGCAAAAAAATCTTTCTAGGATCCTGCATCCACTTGTTAGTCCATACATTCATTCGATGCATAGGTATAACATATCTATCACTATACTTATCAGATCTATTCATATCAAACTTTCTTTCATCTATTAATTCTCTAGTTTTGAAGCTAGGACATAATCTATCAAACATACCTAGATCCATGCTTTAGAGACAAAAATTTTCACTTATCTTACTTCTATAGAGCACAAAGCTTCCAAATCTAAAAACTTTTGACTATTCTTACCGTTATCAGATAACAAAGCTTACAGATCTGACCTCTTTTATGCAAATCTGACCTTTTTCCTTAAGAAATTTCCACTTTTACTTTTCTTAAAGCATAGAGCGTTTATATATCACTTCTTTTCTTCGATATCAACCTCTTTCTTGCATATCTGACCTTTTCCCTTCAGATTTGACCTCTTTTTCTACAGATTTGACCTTTTCCCTTCAAATCTGACCTCTTTTTCTGCATATTTGACCTTTTCCCTTCAGATCTGACCTCTTTTTCTCGACACAAATCTTTGTAGGTCAAGTAGAATACTGTGCACTAGGGAAATAGATCTACGAATGGAGCTTAGTTCGCACAAAGCTCCTTCTTCTTCAGTTCCCAACAATCACAGTTTCAGGTCCCAGCAACAGAACCATTTGTTGGTACAGGGGCAGACCTAGGGTTCAATGCTCAAGAGCGCACCAAAAAAACCCTAACTACTAGCCCTTTTGACAACACCTATGAAGTAGATGAAGTCTCACCCGAGGTAGAGGCAGGGGTGGTTGCAAGACTCGGGTGTCTGCGACCTTAGCTGGGACAAAAATCTATGATTATCTTGCTTACAACGCACTTAACATCAGTTATTCCTTAACATACATTCATTAATACACTTAGCAGAAAGAACAAAGCATCATAGTGAATACTTATACTAAAGATGATTTAGTACTTAGCCACAAAAATATAGGTTAGATTCAACAGATCAAGCACTAAGCATATTATATATTAGATCTAACATTCATTCATATATCATCATCACAGAGCATAACTAGATCTACTTAATCACATCAAGCACTTAGCCAAGAAAGAGACAACCACATTAGATCAAAGCATAAAGAACTATACACATAGTTACCATGGTTCACCCCCACACTGGGGCTACGTCCACAAAATCTTCTTTATATTATCTCGATCAAGTAGTGACAACACATAGCTTCAATGACCCTTACTTCACACAGGACAATAGATCTGCACAGCTCGCTAGATCCTTCCTCCTTGCTCTTCAGCACAAGACTACAACAACTTGCACTTAGCTTTATGATCTCATGCACATATCACTCTAAGATACATCCGATCACATAGATCCAGTTACTAGCACTAAGCTTTCAGTCATACATCACGTAGATGTCTACATTACTATTATTCTCCTCTATTTACATTGCCTATTTATAGATTACAAAATGGGCCTAAGCATGGGTAAACCCACGGGATGACATCCCTTTCCCATTACATCAACCCAAAACCCTAAAATGGACCCCAAAAATAGGTCTTCCTTCCTTACTTTCCGCTTCACGTTGCACTCCTTCCTTGGAAAGTTGTCGAAGTCCCAAAAGTGGTCAAATATGACCAAGTATTCTTCAAAACTTGGTCAAGGGCCAACATTCCTCTTACAAAAGATAACTTCAAATTCAAACACAAAGTTGATATTGAGATGCAACGCCTTAGGACTACCGCAAAGTGGCATCTACAACATGATTATCAATCCATACAAACAAACTCATATGTATCAATTCTCTCACTTAACACGTGCAACCTACGTGCACACATGGATGATATACTCAATGACTATGACACAATGCAATCCAATATTTTGTGCTTGCAAGAAACATACATGACATTATGCATGCAAAACAAGCAATTTCCAAATCAGAATTGCATATCGAGTTACATTACACATGGAGTGATGATATTAGTGAAAAAACATGTAACAATTTTGGAGCATATGCATTTCGAAGAAAACAATGTTGAGATGGTGCTCGCAAAATTATTTCTCCATGCATCAGAAATTGCAATATTGAATCTCTATGCTGCTCTGCATGCAACATTCTCCAACATACTAAATGTTATTTCCAATGTATAAGAGCATTTTCATTTGAACGAAACCATTGTCATTGTAGGAGACTTCAATATTGACATGCTACAAAATAATTCCAGAACAAAAGAATTGGAAAACTCATGTGCAAATACAGTCTTCGCTTTCTTTTTATACAACATAAACCATGTAAAAAACACATTTATTGACCATGTATGGTCGAATGTGCCCATTTCTCAATACAACGTCTTTATCTTAGACACATAATGGTCTGATCATGATACAATTGGTATTGCACTTGAATTATGAGATATACATCAAACATATTGCAAAATCATATTTCTATGTTTCAAAGCATATCTGTCTAGTTTGTTGCAGAAAACCAAGTTATCCAAATTCTTAGTTTTCCCTAGTTTGTAATTGATTTTGGACACAAAAAAAATTTACACAATTTTTTATATATACACAAACATGGGTGAACAAAAAATAAAATGGTACATTCTTCTAACACTATCTGTTACTCTATTCATTTTATTCTATTTTATTTACTGTATGCACATATTCCTTGTTTTTCCCTTACATGTCAACTTACGTTCATGTCCATTTTGTTTTGTATTTTTTTTCATTGAAACAAATAGGAAAATTGGACAAGGCAAAGAACCCTTAACCAGAAATGTAGAAGAATACATGAAAAGGTGCATACTTCTACCCGTATTCCATATCCAATTGTTTTTAATTTACTCTTTCTATACTTGTTCTACTGGTTTGCAGCTCTTCTATTTTGTTTTCCTTGGATACTACATATCTTTATGTATATTAACTTATATTCATGTCAATTGTATTTTCTGTGCCGCTATCTTGAAATAAATAAATTTGCACTCCATCTTTTATTCATGTGTTCCTATGTAGCAACTTGCTTTCATGTCCATTGTATTCTCTATATTGCTACATTGAAACACGAACAAAGCAATTGAACACAAGGATAGATCCTTATGTGCCACAGCTGAGAAATTTGGAGTATAATCTTCCAAAAGGTATGACTACAATTGTGCCACAACAAATACAATGTGTATGTCTAATGCACATCCATATCGAGTATGGAAAATGTACACATGTTCATAGACACTGTCTCAAAAGTGACATGGACATGGGCAATGAACCGTCGCAAAGATCAGCACAACAACAATGTCGAAGGCAAGGATTAATAGATTACGGTCTTGCTATGTTTACAAAACAAATATCTGCAGTTATTTGTTTTGCTATGCCATGGTAAAATTGTTTATGTCGTTTACACCACATGTTTTTTAGTTCACAAGAACTATCCATAAGTAGAAGTGGAACCTCCATCATAGTACAAGGTCCAGAGACTAAGAGGTATGGTTACAAAAACTCGGATCTGCATACGTTGTCCAATTTGTGCATATATTGGAGCTCCAACTGTATTTCATGGCTGAGAATTTTTTTCCCATAGTTGATGTGTTTCTAACGCTTGATAATTATAAGACTAAGTTTTGTTGTGTGAGGCATATAGTTCTTTGCTCCCTTTCTTTTTCCTCTTCTATACTTACTCATTTTCCCTTTTCTTCTTCCCCTCTATTATCCATTTATGGTTCTATACTTAGTCCCATATCTATGCTTGTGGGTTCTCGGGATGGTGGAGTGAGAAATTCTATGTCCATCTATATCTTTAGATCATGAGTCTGACCGACCATTGTTCGTTTTCATACTTAGCCAATTTTATGGTTGCGGGTTCCTGCGTAGGCGCCATCGAACTCTCATGCCCCGTGTTCAGGAAAAACATCTTGCACCCAAAACTTCGGTGATCTCCAATTCAACCCCAATCTCCTCGAACTCCCAAGCCTCACTCTACCTATGATGAATCCGTATGAATGATTTCATATAAGTCTGCCAAGTCATATATTTTGTCTATTGCTTGTTGAGATAGATATAAACAACATCGCTTTTATCTTGAACCAGGGTCGGTTGAGCTCCAGCTATATTCCATGGTTGAATTTTGTTTTCCCATAGTTGATGTCTTTCTATTGCTTGATAATGATCAGATTAAGTGTTGTTGTGTGAGGCATATAGTTCTTTGCTCCCTTTATTTTTCCTCTTCTATACTTACTCGTTTTTCCCTTTTCTTATTTCCTTGTATTATCCGTTTATGGTTCTATACTTAGTCGCATATTTATGCGCGCGGGTTCCTGGGGTGGAAGAGTGATAAATTCTATATCCGTCTATATCTTCACATCACGCGTCTGACTGATCATCGTTTGTTTCTATACTTAGCCAATTTTATGGCCGCAGGTTCCCGCGTAGGCACTATCGAAATCCCATGCCCCGTGTTCGAGTATACATATTGCACCCAAAACTCCGGTGATCTACAATTCGACCCCGGACTCCTTGAGCTTGCAAGCCTCACTCTACCTACGATAACTTCGCTTGAACACCCCGCCTTTCCATACTTAATACCAAGTGTTTTTGTGTGAGACATAAAGTTCTTTTCTCCCTTTCTTTTTCCTCTTCTATACTTGTCGATTTTTCCCTTTTCTTCTTCCCCTCTATTATCCATTTATGCTTATATACCTAGTCGCATGTCTATGCTCGTAGGTTCTTAGGGTTGCGGCCTCAAAAATTCTATATCCATCTCTATCTTCACATCACGAGTCCAACCGACCATTGTTCATTTCCATACTTAGCCAATTTTATACCTGTCAGCTCCTGGCTAGGTGTTATCAAACTCTCATGCACCAAAATCTCATGCCCCATAGTTGACGTGTTTCTATCGCTTGATAATTATCAGACAAAGTGTTCTTGTGTGAGGCATAAAGTTATTTTCTCCCTTTATTTTTCCTCTTCTATACTTAGTCACATTTCTATGCTCGCGGGTTCCCGGATGGCGGATTGACAAATTCTATATCCATCTATATCTTGACATCAAGAGTCTGACTGAATTCCCTTTGTTTCATTACTTAGCCAATTTTATGGTCACGGGTTCCCGGGTAGGCGTTATCGAACTCTCATGCCCCATGTTTAGAGTATATGTTTTTCACCCAAAACTTGGGTGATCTACAATTCAACCATGGACTACTCGAATTCGCAAGCCTGACTCTACCTACGATGACTCCGTCTGACCGCCCCTCCTTCCCATACTTAGTTGTTTCTTCAAAGTTTTGTGGGTTCACGGACTCCCAGGTTCACAAAAGTAATAAATCATTTTTCGCTCCCCTCCATCCCCGCCACCTTCGCCCCTTCCCAATGCACATTAATTATGATTTTACTAGTGACAACTCAACACAAATGTTCAAAAATATTAGCATTAATAAGCGGAAAGCTCGAGGACATCTCCCATTAAAATGCATTAATGGGAGAATATTATGGAATCTGATTAGTTTCTTTCTGTCAATCTTGAATTCGCAAAAAATAGTTGGTTATTTTAGTTTTTTTAAGGCATCATCATAGAAAGAATGCAATATTGTGCTAGCCCATTGTCATCTACAAAGGTTTTGACATGATGCTCCTCTTTAGTATTGTGCATATATTACAGCTTCACATATTTGAGAGTATGCTTGCATATGAAAATGTTGATCCACCCTTCAAATTTGAACATGGTTTGCATTTGGGCCACAAAAAATACTAATAAAATAAAATAATATGTAAATATAAACAAATTATATTCTAACTTGAACCTGATTTGGTTGAGGTCCAGGTATACTACATAGCTGACAATGTTTTTCCCATAGGTAATGTTTCTGACCGCCAGTTCCTGGATTCGCGTTATTGAACTCTCATGCCACCTGTTCTGTGATATACATCTTGCACCCTCATGCCACTTGTTCTGTGATAAACATCTTGCACCCTCATGCCACTTGTTCCGTGATATACATCTTGCACCCTCATGCCACTTGTTTCGTGATATACATCTTGCTTCACTCTACCTACGATGAGTTTGTCTGTGTCCGTCTAGCCACCCCACCTTTTCATACTTTCTCAATTTCCCTACCATCTTCGCAAACTTTTCCAATGCAAATTGATTACGCTTTTATTAGCTTCAAAAAGATTGGCATTAATGAGCGAAAAGTTGGACGACATCTCCCATTAAAATGCATTAAACAAATATTTACGAGAGATTATATTACCATCCTCTAGTGTTCATTATAAATACTATCAAACAATTACTACCAAATGTAGCAATATAAACAAATCTACATCAAAACATTAGTTTTTCTCACAGACACCCCAAGTGCACCCCAATTGCCTGAAGTGAGACATATTTGGATCCATCAACTAAACCTCCCTGAAATCCAATAGCTCACATATGTTATATGTGAGCTAGAGCTATCTCGCATATAATATAAAGCTTTCCAATTTCCATTTCACCATTTTCCCATGTCTCCATTTATTGGATTCATTATTCTCCTCAACACAATAGAATAACCATGGAATAAGAGGTCATTATTATGGCATCTCAATTTTTTTTTTTAGTGGATCTTGAGCTCGTAAAATTTCTTATTTACTTTAACTTTTTGAAGGCATTGTATCCCGCCTTTCCATACTTAGTCTATTCTTCAACTCCTGTTATCACAAATTCACAGGTTCTCAGGCTCCCAGGTCCACAAAATTTTCGAAGCATTTTTCGCTCTTGTCCATCCCTGCCACCTTCACATGCTTCCCAATGCACATTAATTATGAATTTATTAGTGACAACTCACCAGACACATCGAAAATATTGGCATTGATATGCGAAAAGGTCGAGGACATCTCCCATACACATTGAACCAAGTTTTACAGGAGAATATATTATGATGCTTGAGAGTTCATTTTATATACTATGAGGACCAAAGGATCGTTCTCATCACCTTATGGCTGCAACTAGACGATATTTCTGTGGAGATACCCTGAATATTTCGAGCACGAGGACCAGAGTTTTCAGTGGTCCATATCTTATGACTACTACTCGTCCCTCAGATGATTCTATATATTTTATATTTTACGATCAAGGAACAAGCTATCTTCCATTGGGGAAAGTTGATTTCCATTGAAATCTCTTCTCAGTTATTGCAATACACAAGGAAAAAGAAATTCTTTATGTCATCTTATTTAATTTTCGCGGTGGTGAATTGTTGTCCATTCCCTGGACTATCTATGTGTAAGAAGGTGAACTGTGAATTTGACCCAATAACCTTCTCATACCAGATATTATGGAGACACGATGCTTCCCAACATTTTTGTGAAGTATTTAATATTTCATTTCAGTTTTAAAGCATTGATATTTGGAAAGTGTTTTCCCCGGTTCTTTGAACATGCAACGAAGTTTCTAGATAGGAAGGGAACACTAGAAGAAATGGAGAACCATAATGTTATAAGGATATTTGGGTCCAAACAAAATCCTTTCTTCCTTCCATGTCACATATATGGTACAATGTTTTTTGTTGGAATAGCAAGGCAATACATCTACTGGTTGCATTTTTCCCATGAAAAAAGAAAAAGTCAATTCATCTCTCTGCCTTGGAAATTCGGGGATTTCATGGTCAGGAATATGAACAAGATTGACGATTTCATGGGCCACTTCCACAACTTCAATTTGAAATGTGTTGAAAAAGTAAAAGGGTTCGACCCTGATGGTATTTTTGTAGAGCACCTATTGGTTTTTGGTTTCAATAGTTCTTTCATTAACACTATCTTGAATGAAGATGAATATAACATCTCAGGAAGTCTTGCTCCTGACACCAGAAACCTCGAGACAATACCCAGTACCAATTATTAGTACAAGCAGAAACGAAAAGGCCCAGGTCAAAAAAGTGCCCAAGCCCCGACCACCACACCCAAGACCACAACATCTCGGAGCAGTACTCCAATAGCCTACCTAAGAAAGAAAGTCACACACAGTTATTCAGGTGGAGGAGGAGATAAGAACCCTTCCTCCGGCAAAATTTAAAGTTCTCACAAACTTACCGCAAGCAAAAAATGGAAAAAAATAGTCCAAGAACAGGAGGGACCGAGAGGAGAAATTGATATCCACGATCTCTCCCTCGAAGATATGGAACTAGAAATTGACATTGAAAAAATGTTCCCCGACGAAGACCATCTAGAGAGAACTTCTCCACATAATCCTGAGATGGAAATAATTGGCATCGATACATTGGATGAAGAAGAGTCTTTTGAATTTCAGAGATCTATTTTTGGCAGCGAATCCAAAAAATTGGTTATTGAAAAGAGAGATGTAAAGAATAAGAAAGGGAAATCTCGTTCAGATATCAACCTATGCAACATGTTCCCTTCCCAGATCTCCCAGATACATCGAGCAATTGGAGACGCTCTAGAAAACTCTATTAGCGGCCTTGAAACATAAAACGTCATGTTAAATGAGCGAATCAAATAATTGGAGGGAACTCTAATGCCTCTTCCACTGTTTGCTACTCCTTTGACAATGATTGGGCCCACAACACCTGTGGAAAATTTAAAAGGATCGGAAACCCTTCTCACATAAGTCTGAGGCTATGTGGAAAATAATATAAAGAGAAGAATGGAATTAATAACAGAAGCTTGGGAGATTTCAAAGAATATGGTCCCTTTTGGAATAAGAGCGCATGCTTTTCATGAGTATCTGCAAGCATATCTCAAGAACGAGCAAGGTTTCTACCTCGATGTAGTTTTACCATTTGGTGTTAAAGTTACTAGTATGATGGAATTCAAAAGAAGACGAGAGGATATCCCTGCCCTAGATAGAATAGACCAACTAAACGCATGCTGGAAAGAAAAGGTAAAAACCATGAATGGTATCATTCAAGCATGTAGCATGTTGGCCCTTGACCAAGTTTTGAGGAACACGTGGTCATATTTGACCGTTTTTGGGAATTCAACAGCATGTCAAAGATGGAGTGCAAAGCGAGGCAGATATTGCAGAAGATAGACCCCCCTTTTGGGTCCCTTTTTGAGTTCCGGGAATATGTAATGGAAAAGGGATGTTGGCTTGTGGGTTTACCCACATTTAGGCCTATTTTGTATGTATAAATAGATGTCTAGGCAAGGTAGGAAGAATTCGGTGTGTTAAGTTCTAAATGAATGGTTGAGTGTTGGTATGGATTGTAATAGCTTTGTGCATATTGTGTAAGACTTGCAGAGTTGAGTGCAAGTCCATGTCCGATACTGTAGAAGGCTATGTGTTGTAAGGCAAGGAAGAAGGATCTAGCGAGCTATGTAGATCTTCTTTCCTATGCGGAGTAGGATTTTGATAGCTCTGTTATGTAACCGGATTGACTGAAGATAATAAAGAAGACGAGTTGGTGGACGTAGCCTCGAGGTGGGGGTGAACCACGTAAATATTGTGTGTTATTCTTTGTGCTTATTCTTAGATGTTTTATATTGATAAGTGCTTAGATGCGAGTCAATAGACTTGTTTACACTTAGTGCTAGAGATGTATATGAATGCTAAATTCGATGTGTATGAATGTGCTAAGTGCTTGGTTTACCAGATCTGATCTGTCTTGTTGTTGCTAAGTGCTAGAATAACCTAGACCTAAGTGAATGTTGTGATGCTCTATTATGTCGGCGAAATAGATAAAAGTGGAATATTGATGAATGATCTATAATAAGTGAGGTGTAAGCAATATAATCACAGATCTGTGTCCCAGCTTAGGTTGTAGACACTTGAGTCCTACAACCACCCCTACCTCTACCTCAGGTGAGACTTCATCTTCTTCATAGGTGTTGCCAAAAGGGTCGGTAGTTAGGGTTTTGTTGGTGCGTTGTTGTAGCGTTGAACCCTGGGTCTGCCCCTGTTCCAACAAATGGTTCTATTGTCGGGACTAAAACTGTGATTGATGGGAACTAAGGGAGAAGATTCTTTGTGCAAAGATTCGTCCTGAAACTATGGAATATTTGTGCGTGGATCTATGCCCTAGTGTGTAGTATTTTACTTGATCTGAAAAGCTCTATGCTGAAAAGAGAACGCTAGATTTGAAGAAAAGAAGCGAGATCTGAACGCTTTGTGATCTAATAAAAGTAAAAGTGGAAGTTTCTAAAGAAAAGAGGTAAGATCTGTAAGCTCTGTGCTCTGATAGAGGTAAGAATAGTTAAAAAAATTTAGATATGGAAGCTTTGTGTTCCAGAGAAGTAAAATAAGTGAAAACAATTTTTTTTTCTAGAGCATGGATCTAGGTATGTTTGATAAACTCTGTCCTAGCTTCAAAACTAGGGCATTAATAGATGAAAGAAAATTTGACATGAATCGACCTGATAGATATGTTATACCTATGGATAGAAAGAATGTTTGGACTAACAAATGGATGCAGGATCCTAGAAAGATTTTTTTACAGGCTGGTTGCCATGATCCTGGTGCATAGTACAAAAAAAAGTTGGGGATCATTTAAGAGAAAGAGAGGATTAACCCTATGTTACATTTGCAGAAGACCAGGACATCTTGCTAAGGAATGCCATGGTAGGAGATCTATTTGTCTTTGTTGCAAAGCATTGGACCACGAAGTATTGGATTGTCCTAGAATGATTTCTAAGCTTGAAAGAATGAATCTGAATGATGAAAACCCTAAGATAGATACAAAAACTGTGGATGAAACCCCAAAAGAATCAGAGAAGGTATTGGTACAAATGAAAGAAACCTTGAATGACCACCAACATGTCAGGTTGCCAGAGATTTTTAAAGAGAAATAACGCATTGAAGCTAGAATAGGGGACTTCGACATTGACTATGTCCTTGATGAAGAGACACAAGTAAACATTATGCTAGAAAGAACTTGGGAAACTATAGGGAAGCCTGTTGTGATCCCTTCTCTAGGAGGAATAGGACTATTCAGAGGAAAATTGATGATGTTATGTGGAAATCTCACCCAGATACCTATGACAGTCAATGGAACTTCGACAAAGGAAGATTTTGAGATTATTAAATTCATTGAAGACAGTACCTCGTTTACCATGTTACTGGGAAAACCTTGGATTGATAGAGATCAAGCCAGACGAAAGGAAGAAGAATAAGTTTTGGAATAGCAGAGACAAGAGTTAAAATATTTCATGACCAAAAGGATCGCGCAGTTGATCGAAGAACAGGAGAACAAATCAAAGTTATTTGACACTAGAAGCCCAGATGTTAAAGTTGCAAAAGCATTAGGGGACTCACCGAAGATTAGAATGTTTGTATCAGATATAAACGAAGTAGTACCCCTGATTCTTGGGAGAGAACCTCAGCAGCGCGAAGTGACCATGACCAAGGAAAATAAGAATCAGAACGGGAAAATAACTATCGAGACAAAGCTCACGGGGAAGAAGGATAGGAAGCTAAGTAAAAAGAAAGCTAAGATCGACAGGCTACAGAGGGTTCCAGATAGAACCTCTCAGAAAGAGACTTTTCAAAATTGGAGCTTCACCGGGATATCAGAATAGCGACATGGGTCACTTCGCCATGGTGAAGCAATATAGCCGTTGGAGGCTGATATATTCGTTCGACTACCACTCTGAACGGATCAAAAATCATTTATGGCTCATCAGCAGACCGCTAGACTGTGCCTTAACAAACATAACAAGAGTTAATGAAGCCCCATATCCGTTACAAATGATCTGTTACAGAGTTACTTACTTATTCCATCGCCCCATGCACGAAAGACACTTTTTCTAATTGTGAATTTGAGTCCGCGGACTACACGAATTGTGAACAGTGATTACTCCACTCTTTCTCTCTACCCTATTACAATACCTACATTACTTTGAGAACCCGAGATGTTGATCCCGAGCGTATATGTTTGATGAATTTAATGCAACTAAAGAATCTGTAAGAGAGGTACTCGCTAGCCTCATAGCCGAAAGAGTCATGTCGGAGAGAGGATTGTCTACAGAGTTACAGACATCATTGAAGAGAGGAGTGCAAGCCTCCCCGTCGACTACTCGAGCAGGAACATCTCGAGACGACGCATAAATAAGAACCAAACATAAAGACGATGTAGCCATCGTGAATTTGGTTCCATCCATCCTACCTGCTTACATACCACCTCTGAGCAATGCGATCAATAGAGACAGTGTGCCTAGAGACTTTGAGTACACTCTAGTCACTGTGTACCTAACAAAAGGGGTACACGCAGTCCGTGTAGATCACGAAAAGATCGCAGCATTAAATTTTAGTGACTTCAACCTATGGGATCGTAAAGTTTACAGCATGCTTTCCCCGTAAAAGTACCTAACCAGAACCAAGGGAAATAATTTGAAGATCGTCCCTCAAAAATGGACGATGAACCTCGCACGGTCCACTTTGCTCAACGTTATGAAGATACCGCACTTCGGCAGACACCGATAGGTGAATTCTTGTGTGAAGCTGCTACTGACGAGTTACCATGGAGGATACTTATGGTTAAATTGTCGCATAAAAGTTGATCCAGCGTTGATCAATTGGATCACTGGGCTTAGCATGCAGGGCCCTGATCCCCATGATTACTATCCTGGAAAGACCGTGAATCGCGCTCTTGCCCAGAAGATCAAAGAATCTTATGGCAATGTTGAGAAATGTGTGTGAGGCTACAAGGTATCTTCTATTGAAAGTGGCGCAGTGCACCTCGCCTATCAGTTGATCGCAGTGAAGTTGGTATGCAAGAATTGACCCATGCAAGTATCCAGCTTTGTAGTCGACCTCGTAGGGAAGTGCGCAGAGGGACTACAGATGAACTGGGTGAAGTACCTAGTAAATCAACTAGAGATTGACTGCATAGAAGCCTAGGATCAGGGGCATGAATTCCATTTTAGTTGGCTCTAGATACTTATAGATTTCATTGCATGGGAGATACCAGAAGGTGCAACCTTCTCGTACATTGATCCCTTTGAACCATTGGCTATGAAGTCCAGTAAACTATGGTACTCGAACGATATGAACAAGCAGTTGCAATCTAATGTCGTATTCAATACCTACTACACCCAATTGAAGCTCTCCATCCAATCTGAGCCTCGCATGACGCCGAATACTTGACACAGGTTTCGACCTTTGATGAAGTTCAACGCGGACCACCATTTCATATATATTACAGCACGGGCTGATGAGCACAAGGAACAACTTCAGTCTTATTATAAGCTGACAGAAGAAGACCTGGAGGAGATCCTCAAGGAATGGTCGACGAACCTCCTTGTTTCAACAAACCCCGCAGAAATGTCCAACATCGACAGCCCGAAAGCTGCGTAGGATACACCTGGGCCCAGGAAGACAAAGAAAACAAAGAAGACAAAGAAGGTTGAGGAAGTCCAGGATATAAACAGCCTATCTATGAGGACAACTTCCATTTCACCAGAGCAAGGAGGTGATGGTGAAGAATTAGAAGAAGTCGAACAAAGACCAGAAGACGAAGTAGAAATCATAAAGAAGAGGAAGGTTTCGCCTCCAGAACCTTCCTCCCGAAAGAAATCAAAAGCACCCGTAACTAAGCTGCAGACCATGCTCACTTTAGATGACTTTAGTTTCCTAATCACAGCTATGATTGAAGCTATAGAAGAGATAGCAGAAAATCAGAAAGCTAAGCAAGAGACAATGCACAATAGAATTGAGATTGAGCTCCAAGGAGTGCAGCAGACACTTCAGTCTGGTCGCCCAGTCTCCACAGCGCCCCTGCCAGAAGGAACAACAGAAGAGGGAGATGAAGTAGTTCAAATCTGCAAGATCGCTAACACAGTCGAAGTACGCCTTTGGAAAGCACATGAAGAAATAGAGCAGACCACACAGGCCTTAAAGAAAGCACATGAGGAAATCATTAAACAATGTTGAGCTTCGCAAAAAGAGAAGTACACTCTCCAAGCAAAAATTGAGCAAGACAGAGAGAATATCCAAAAAGGGAAAGAGCAGCTGCTCGTGAAGCAAATAGGGATTGAATAAGCACTCAACCGAGAATTTCTCTTTGTGACCAGCTTAGAGCAAAAGGCAGAAGAACCCATATAACGCCAAGTGATGAAGCTTGCTAAAGTTATTCAGTAACTTCAACAAAGAGTAGTGGAACTAGAGCTTCAGACCATACCAAGTAGCCCGCAAGAAGAGTGCGACCAGTGAGAAATGACTTCCCAGAGCACAGTAGAAAGGATTAAAGCACTCACTGAGGAATGGAAACAGTTAAGTAGAAGAAGTGCGCAGATATATGAGACCCTAACCGAGAACCCAAAATTGCATAAATTGGAGTCACAACTCCCAGAGGCGAAACATGAAGCTGACAAGCTATAGGTGTAGTTGAAGGCCCTATCACCCATAGAGAGAATGAAGTGGTCTCACAAGCAGTGCACGACCCAACAACAAATCCATATGATCTAGAATAAGGTAATGGAAGTAACTCAACAACTTCAACCGGTGCAGGATAAAGCATGTCATTTGTTTACAGAGATTGAGAGCCAAGGAACAGATCTAGATCAAGTCGTGAATTCAGCAAAACAACACCTAGAAGGGTTGGTGAATAACGCACTCATCCAGGAGTTCACCGAATAAGAGGTCGTGGCACAACAACAGGTCGAAAAAGCTCGAGCCAAGCTCGAGGCATTCGAAGCAAAACTGATCAGACCTGAGTGACTCGGGATGAGTCACAGGTGAGTGTTGGGGGCATGTTGGCCCTTGACCAAGTTTTGAGGAACACTTGGTCATATTTGACCATTTTTGGGACTTCAACAGCCTGTCGAAGATGGAGCGCAAAGTGAGGCGGAGATTGTAGAATCTAGACTCCCCTTTGGGTCCCTTTTTGAGTTTTGGGAATATATAATGGGAAAGGGATGTTGGCCCGTGGGTTTACCCATGTTTAGGCCTATTTTGTATGTATAAATATATGTCTAGGCAAGGTAGGAAGAAGTCGGTGTGCTAAGTGCTAAATGAATGTCTGAGTGTTGGTATGGATTGTAAGAGATTTGTGCATTTTGTGTAAGACTTGTAGAGCTGAGTGCAAGTCCTTGTCTGAGACTATAGAAGGCTTTGTGTTGTAAGGCAAGGAAGAAGGATCTAGCGAGCTGCGTAGATCTTCTATCCTATGCGGAGTAGGATTTTGATAGCTCTGTTATGTAACCGAATTGACTGAAGCTAATAAAGAAGAAGAGTTGGTGGGCGTAGCCCCAGGGTGGGGGTGAACCACGTAAATACTATGGGTTATGCTTTGTGCTTATTCTTAGATGTTTTATATTTCTAAGTGCTTAGATGTGAGTAAATATACTTGTTTATGCTTAGTGCTAGAGATGTATATGAATGTTAAATCCGATGTGTATGAATGTGATAAGTGCTTGGTTTACCAGATCTAATCTGTCTTGTTGTTGCTAAGTGCTAGAATAAACTAGACTTAAGTGAATGTTGCGATGCCCTGTTATGTCGGCGAAGTAGATAAAAGTGGAATATTGATGAATGATCTATGATAAGTGAGTTGTAAGTGATATAATCACATATCTGTGTCCCATATTAGGTTGCAGACACTTGAGTCATGCAACCACCCCTGCCTCTACCTCAGGTGAGACTTCATCTACTTCGCAGGTGTTTCTGAAACAACCAGTAGTTAGGGTTTTGTTGGTGGGTTGTTGTAGCATTGAACCCTAGGTCTACCCCTGTGCCAACATAGCCAAGCCATATCTAGAAGAGATAAACTATTCAAGAAGCTAACTGAGATAGATCTAGCTGGTAGCACCAATGAATTCCAAATCCTGAAATTGATATTCAACTCATTGTTTTTAACCAAGCAAACATTTGATGATCAAGTTCATATCTATTAAAGATTGTCATTTGAAACTTTCTATGGCATTCTTGAATATGGTGAAGATGACGTGAAAAACTGGCTAGTCAGTTATTCGATTAAAAACCAAGATATTCAAGAAGCATTGCACAACCTCTCTATTGATATAAGGGACTTGGAAAGTGATTTCTTCAATATAAAAATCCGGCATGAAATCAATGTGGCACCCATGAGGAGCTACATCGAAGAGTGGTTCAAAAAGGTTGTCAACCAAATTACCAATGAAGGTCAAAGGATGCTTCACATGGTTCCTATAACCGCCAAGGAAAGCCATAAAATAACATCAGGGAGAAAATGACAAGGCATGGGACACCATCATAGTAAGTTGATACTGATCACATTCTTCTGTCTTTGTTGATGTCTTCATCCAGTTACTCTAACAAAGCTTTAACCGAGGACTGGCAATTTTCTCTTTCTTTTTTCCAAGTCTTGTTGTATTCCATCACTGACTTTCTTCTTTCTACAAACTTCATTCTTGTACATATTTTCTTTGTAGTCCGGGACAGTCCCAATCCCAGTCATTGTGGCAAACGCATTTATATTTCACAGAATATGTATTGAACTATATATTGTTTTACAAATTCCAAGACAACTATTTTGGGAAATATTCTCAAATGTATTTTGTAACCCAGTTTATTTGAATATAAATATTTGAGGTTGTTCTATGGTGATATTAAATGTTTGGTGTTGTTATTTGAATTTTGTATTTCTTTTTAAAATTAACTCATTTCCCTGTACATGTTGCGGTCATGTCCCTGTTTTATATTGTGCGTATATTGCAGCTTCCTATATTTCAGAATATGCTTCCATATACAAAATGTTAAGTCATATATTTTTTCTCTATTGCTTATGGCTTTGAGCAAAAATTGTGAGCCCAAAACACCCTTCAAATTCGAACATGGTTTACATTTGGAACACAAATAATCTATTAAGATACATTAATATGAATACATTTTAAATAAATATAAACAAAATTCCTTTAAACTTGAACCTGACTTTCTCGAGCTCTTGGATTGGTCGCGGGTTCCCCGATTAGTGGACTTCTAGATCCTCATCTCCATCTATATCTTCACATCATGAGCCCGATCGATCACCGTCCCTTTCAACACTTAGCTAATTCTCTCACCGCGAGGTGCCAACTTAGTGCTATCGAATTATTATGCCCCGTGTTATGTGATATACATCTTACACCCAACACTTGTGTGATATAAATTTTGCACCCAACACTTCCTTGATTCACAATTCGACCCCGGACTCCTGGAACTCGCAAGCTTCACTATACCCGAGTTCACAAAAGTTTCAAAACATTTATCGCTCTCTTCAATCCCCACCACATTCCCTCCCTTCTCAATGCACATTCATTATGATTTTACTAGCGACAACTCAACACATAGGTTCACTTATTGGCATTAATAAGCAAAAACTATATTGAACAACGATTTATAGGAATCCGACCGACCCCCGAGTTGGCGCTATTATAAATCTTGCACCCAAAAATTTCGTCATCTACAGTTCCGTGATATACATCTTGCACCCAAAACTTATGTGGTCTACAATTCCTCCACAAATTCGAACATGGTTTACATTTGGACCACAAATAATCGATTAAGATACATTAATATGAATACATTTTAAATAAATATAAACAAAATCTCTTTAAACTTGAACCTGACTTTCTCGACCTCCTAGATTGGTCGCAGGTTCCCAACCTAGCTCATATCCATCTATATCGTCACATCATGAGCCCGACTGACCGTCATCCCTTTCAACACTTCGCCAATTATCTCACCGCGGTGTCTCGACTTAGCGCTATCGAATTCTTATGCCCCTTGTTATGTAATATACATCTTTCACACAACACTTCCATGATATACATTTTTCACCCAACACTTTTGTGATTTACAATTCGACCCCAGACTCTTGGAACTCGTTGTTCACAAAAGTTTCAAACCATTTATCACTCTCTTCAATCCCCGCCACATTCCCACCCTTCCCAATGCACATTCATTATGCTTTTACTAGAAACAAGTCATCATGCGGGTTCACTTATTGGCACTAATAAGCAAAAAACACATTCAACCGCGATTTTCGGGAGTCCGACCGACCGTCGTTGCTTTTCATACCTAGCCAATTCTATGGTCATCGAGCATTGGCGCAACAGAACTCTCATTCCCCATGTTTTGTGATATACATCTTGCACCCTAAACTTTCGTGATCTACAATTCCATACTTAACCAACTTTGTGGCCACAACCTTCACTATACTCGGGTTCACAAAAACTTCAAACCATTTATCGCTCTCTTCAAACCCCACCACATTACCGTCCTTCCCAATTCACATTCATTATGATTTTACTAGCAAAAACTCAGCACACAGGTTCACTTATTAGCATTAATAAGCAAAAAACGCATTCAACAACGATTTACGGGAGTTCGACTGACCCTCGGGTTAGCTCTATTATAAATCTTGCACCCAAACCTTTCGTCACCTACAATTCTGCAATATACATCTTGCACCCAAAACTTTCGTCACCTACAATTCTGCGATATACATCTTGCACCCAAAATTTTTGTGTTCTACAATTCCTCCACAAATTGGAACATGGTTTACATTTGGACCACAAATAATCTATTAAGATACATTAATATAAATACATTTTAAATAAATATAAAAAAAAAATCTTTAAACTTGAACATGACTTTCTCGATCTCCTGGATTGGTCATGGGTTCCCGGGTTAGCCGACTTCCAGATCCTCATCTCCATATATATCATCACATCATGAGCCCGATCGAACGTCGTCCCTTTCAACACTTAGCCAATTATCTCACCGTGGGGTCCCGACTTAGCGTTATTGAATTCTTATGCCTCTTGTTCCGTGATATACATGTTTCACACAACACTTCCGCGATATACATTTTGCACCCAACACTTTTGTGATTTACAATTCGACCCCAGACTCCTGGAACTCGCAAGCTTCACTATACCCAAGTTCACAAAAGTTTCAAACCATTTATCACTCTCTTCAATCCCCGCCACATTCCCACCCTTCCAAATGCACATTCATTATGCTTTTACTAATGACAACTCAACACACAGGTTCGCTCATTGGCATTAATAAGCAAAAAATGCATTCAACCTTTATTTACGGGAGTTTGACTGACTGTTGTTTCTTTTCATACCTAGCCAATTCTATGGCCATTAGTTCCCGTTTTGGCGCAACCGAACTCTCATCTCCGTGTTCTATGATATACATCTTGCACCCTAAACTTCCATGATCTACAATTCCATACTTATCCAACTTTATTGCCATCTTGCACCCTAAACTTCCATGATCTACAATTCCATACTTATCCAACTTTATTGCCGCAACCTTCACTATATCCGGATTCACAAAAATTTCAAACCATTTATCGCTCTCTTCAACCCCCACCACATTCCCGTCCTTCCCAATGCACATTCATTATGATTTTACTAGTGATAAATCACCACACAGGTTCACTTATTGGCATTAATAAGCGAGAAACACATTCAACCGCGATTTACAGGAGTTTGACCGACCATCGTTGATTTTCATACCTAGCCAATTCTATGGCCATCGGTTCATGGGTTGGTGTAACCGAATTTTCCTTCCCTGTGTTCCGTGATATATATATTGCACCCAATACTTCGGTGATCTACAATTCCATACTTAGCCAACTTTATGGTCGTCGATCCCCGGGTTGGCACTATTATAAATATTGCACCCAAAACTTCCGCCATCTACAATTCTGTGATGTACATATTGCACCGAAACTTTCATGGTCTACAATTCCTTCAGCCTGCAAGATTCAGTCTACCTGACTTCACAAATGTTTCAAAGCATTTATTGTTGCCTTCCATCCTCGTTGCCTTCGTGCCCTTCCCAATGCACATTAATTATGATTTTAATAGTGACAACTCAACACACATGTTCGAAAACAATTGGCACTAATAAGTGAAAACCTCGAGGACATCTCCCATTAACACGCATTAAACCGCGATTTAGGGGAGCCCGACGAACTGCCCTTCCTTTCCATACTTAGCCAAATTTATGGCCTCAGGTTCCCAGCTTGGCGCTATCGAACTCTCATTCCCCGTGTTTCGTCATATACATATTGCACCCAAAACTTCCCTGCTCTACAATTCCACCCCGCACTCGAACTCGCAAGCTTCACTCTACCTGGGTTCACAAAAAGTTTCAAAACATTTATCGCTCCCTTCCATCCATGCCACCTTCGCGCCCTTCCCAATGAAAAATAATTATTCTTTGGTTAGTGACAAATCACCACACACATTTGAAAGGATTGGCAATGCAGATTAATTATGCTTTGATTACTGATTAATAAGTGAATACCTCGAGAACAACTCCCATTAAAACACATTAAACTGTGATTTACGTCTAATTATATTATCATATATCTTCTTCATATGTTATGTTTCATATTACTTTATGGGAAGATTCCATTTCATACTAATTACTTTCTTCCTGCCATCTATTCCTCCATAAATTCTTTTTCAATAACTGTACAGTAAGATATAAGTTATATCTTAAATTACTATTCAATGTAATTTCAATATACCTTTTAATATTTACAATTTTCTTTATCATTTCATTTCTAAAAAACAATTGAACATACCTTTTTAATATTTTTTAAACATATATTCTAATTACCATTTACTTACTTTAACAATATTCCTCAACTCTCCCCATTTTCCAAAAATCATCATCATGAATAATTATAAGTTGTCAACTATCATCTTCATAACCAAATCTACTTAGCACGGACTAAACTGCCATGCAACACTTGTTTCTTATCTATTATTTTGATTTTGTAATATGGATAATTGCAAGGTAAGACTTAACATACTAAAGAAAAAAAAAACAATAATATAGACATATAATAGTTAAGATAAACAATGGACATAATAAACATATCCAAAGAAATTTATCGACATCTAACCCAAAAATATATAAAGACTACTTACTAACACTTATTGCTTTCTTATTACTCTGATTTTGTAATATGGATAGGCACATGTTATTGCTTTTAAAGTCAACATCTTGATTCAGGTTATGACACTCTTTACTAATTCCCAAAGCTTCCTCTATGTATCTTTTTGAGAAGTGATAATTTTTGCTAACAGTGAGGTGTCCTCTAAGAAAATAGGATGTTTAATTTTATGGGAGCACTTTTCAAGGGATCAAGAAAAAATGTGGTTAGTATGTTGAATGTTATTTCATGTTTATTTCATCATAATTTAAATGGAACCACCTTCATTAATTCATGATTTTCCGCACAAGTAAGATAAATTATAGTTTTTTTGTATTTTTTTGGATCAACTAGATATTTAATTGATCTAAAAAGTTTGATTAAAAAGATTTTTGTGGTGAGATTTATTTTCAAAAATATTTGAAGAAATCACAGTATTTTCAGTTGTTTGTTGACGTTTCAAATCTATATCAAGATTCATCTTAAAGACATAAAATCTGAGTAAAATGATAAGATGAATAACAATAAATTGTAAAGGGGATGAAAACCTAAAAATCGACTATCTAAACCTTAGGTTCTTTTATTACTTTAATTTCACTCATATTAAATAGTATTAGTATTAATAAATCCTTATTAATAATACTAATATTATTAAACCCTAAATATTAATACTAATATTATTAGTGATATAGTTTATACCCTAATAATAATATTATTAAATATTTAACTTGTACCTTAGTATTATTATTATTCTAGGGTTTTTTCCTTATTACTAATATTAACCGTAGTACTTATTACTAATATTAATCTTAGTACATTCTAAATAAGTTAATAACTATGTTACTAAAATTAACATTATTATACCCTAGTAAACATTAATACTTATTTATTTATTAATACTATTACTCTTTATTCTTTTTTTTTTGTAAGTAAGTATTCTATAAATTACCTTTCATGAAAAATTGTTATAAAATGAGCATTGTCCGTTGGAGTGGGAGTCGCCATGACTGGAAACCAATTCAAATCCAGCTGAGTTTTCAAGACTATACTTCCTATGAGACCAAAAAATATACAAAGGTGAGTGGCTTCAATGACATAGAGACTATTTGACATTGCCAGATACACAAAAAAGACAAGATCGATAAAACATAATCTTGCCACAAGACTGATAACAATTATATCCATCATGACCATATACAAAATAAAATTACCAATACCAAAAAGATAAACCCGATGTCCTTCAAGCACAACTTCATTTTTGTCTAGGAGGAAGGAGGGTGGGCACCATCGCTCCATCTGTCGCAGGATAAGGTGGGGCTTCTTGAGTAGTGTTGAAGTTCGTCACCAGGGTCAAACGGTGTTCCAGAAGTTCCAGGCGAAATTTGAGTCGAAGACCTCGCTGCGAAGCTCGAAAACTAGTTGTTGAAGAGTGGATAAGGTGTCAAAGATGCGTTGAGAAATCCTCTGCGTTGGTTTCATTCAAAATTTCTATGGATGGTGCTTCTGAAGAGTTCTTCACTGGGTGTCCCAAGGAGTGAGCGTCATGATTGTTCCTGGAGGAACTGCTAGGGGAGCTTGGAGGTGGGCTCTTAGAAGAATTCCAACCAGGGAAAGATTTCAGGGCATAACCCAGAGAGCGCCCTCGCCTATCAAACCATTCAATCTTACAACCCCAACCATTTGATGTGTGTCTGCTATCCTACTGGTGATCCTTACTTGAGTTGCATGACAGAGACCTAGAGCGCTTCCCATGATAATTCAACTTTTCACAGCTTGCAACCAAGGAGAGAGGTTGTCCTACTGGAATGTGAGCTCCCCTACCTCATTTCGGGTGACCTCATTGTTGTGACATACTGTGTGTAGGCTTGACATACTCCCTATAATGAAATTCCCAGACCCACTCCCTATAATGAAATGTACAGACCCATTGTTTTATTCTTCTACAATGGTGCACCAGGTAGAAACCATAAATAAAATGGCGTTGCTCTCGAGCCCTTAGCTTCCTTAGTTCACCTCTCTGCTCTTGCGTCACGATCATTAGAAGTTCATTAAATACCAGGTACCAAGAGTTAAGAATGCCAACCTCAGATGTGCAGACTTGAAACATTCCCCCGGTGCCAAATCTTACTAAGTATGAAATATCTTGGTCAATTAGATGTTGCAGGCTCCTGATACTTCCACCTACGTCACTGGCTCGAAGTTCTGGGAGACAGGTGTCATGTGGATTCAATGCTTGGTGGATTGTCATGTGCACTGTGTTGTGTGGAACCCCATCCGATGGACTCTTTATTCTTTATTATACTAATAATATTAACGATATATTTTATACTCTAAATAATATTATTATAAGAATTATTCTTTATTGTTACTATTATATCAAAAAAATAGTATTATTACTATCATACTTAAAACTAACATTATTAAAACTAATATATATATATATTTTGTTTGTTAATGTGGCCAAACCTGTTGGCATCGGGATTAACCTGTGGCTTGAGAAATTGCGACTCAGGGGCATCTAAGCCGTCAAAATCACCCGGGGATCGCACCCGGCCCGAGCCACACCAACCCTTAACATGGTTGGATTTTTTGTCCCCGCAGGTTTCGATCCGGTGACTTTTCAACACGGAGTGGCTTAACAACACACTCTGTCACCGACTGTCCTACACCTCAGGGACTTATTAAAACTAATATATTAAACCCTAAATATTAATACTAATATTATTAATGATATAGTTTATACCATAATAATAATATTATTAAATATTTAACCTACCCTTAATATTATTATTTTTCTAGGATTTATTCCTTATATTAATTTTAACATTTATACATACTAAATAAGTTGATAACCTTGTTGCTAAAACTAACATTACTATACCCTAAACTTAATACTAATATTATTAATGTTATTAGTCTAGGGTTATTATTTATTTAGTAATATTAATAACCCTATTATTAATAAAACTAACTTTAAACCCTAAATATTAACATTAATATTATTATTAGTAAAGATAATTCCTTAATATTAATTAATTTCAATTTTAATATTATTATTAAATATGATTATTTAGTATTAAATACAATTTTAGAGTTTTTATACAACTGAATTTTAGGTTTTCATCTCTTTAATATTTATTGCTATTTATTTCATCTTTTTACTTAAATTTTATGTATTACTTATCTCATCTTTTTACTTAAATTTTATGTCTTGAAGATAGATCTTGATATAGATCCAAAACATCAATAAATTAATGAAAATAATGTAGGTTCTCTGAATATTTCTGAAGATCTAAAAAGTTTTTGAATAATGTTGTGAGAAGAGAACATTATCTTTATATATATTATTATTGGAATCCTAACTACCACCCTTATCAATAGTTACTTATATAAAAGGAACAAGACATTTTGTCTTTATATTTGGAATGAAATATTCTTAATTGATATGGTGTGCCTTTTTATTCTATGTAGTATTTTATAACTGATATGATATGATGTGGCTTTTTATTCTATGTAGTATTTTATAACTGATATGATATGATATGATGGACCTTTTTATTTTAAGTAATATTTTATAATTTGTTTTGCTATCAATTAACTATATATTTGATTTACAATATTATAATAAAAAATTGTTATATATTTGATTTACAATGTTATAATAAAAAATCGTTTGATGTTAGATGTGAAATTCATTGTATTTATTTAAATATATTGTTTATTTAAGTAATATTTTATAATTTGTTTTGCTATCAATTAACTATATATTTGATTTACAATATTATAATAAAAAATTGTTATATATTTGATTTACAATGTTATAATAAAAAATCGTTTGATGTTAGATGTGAAATTCACTGTATTTATTTAAATATATTGTTTATTTAAATAAATAGTTAAATTAGAATGTAGTAATTAATATTTAATTATTAATATTATTATAATAATTATATGTTTAGATTATTATTTACTATCTTGACTCATATTATAATAAAAAATTGTTATATATTTGATTTACAATGTTATAATAAAAAATCGTTTGATGTTAGATGTGAAATTCATTGTATTTATTTAAATATATTGTTTATTTAAATAAATAGTTAAATTAGAATGTAGTAATTAATATTTAATTATTAATATTATTATAATAATTATATGTTTAGATTATTATTTACTATCTTGACTCATACAAAGCTATATACTACACATCCAATTGCATTTGGAGTGCAAAATTTTCATATATACCACAATGTTTTAGTATCCCAACTTCACATTGAGGCTCTGCTAAAAAAATGTGTTATTGCTTTTGTGAATTATAAAATTCACTAAAGCTAATGCTTTAGTGTACACAATATATTAATTATGTTGTGAACAAAATGTACCAATTATTTATATCATGGAACACCCTAATGTATTCTTAGAAAACATGTATTGGTGCATTTAACATTTATTCTAGCACTGGTGCATATACATTCACTATTCATACATTTGTGATTAGAATTAATTTATACATCATGAAAATGGTGCATTTTTCAACCCTATTGAGTGTCATAGTTATGTGGCAATGTGTCATTGAGGCACAAATGCACTAGTGTCCCCAAGTATAGAAGTAATTGTCAACACAAGTATTCTTTTAGATCAATATGCATAATGCATATTTATACATAGCTCACTAGTGCACTCTAGTACAGACTGCATCATTGCATTATATTTGTAAGAGCATTGATGAAGAAAATCTCTAGAAACCCATAAAATTTTTGTTTTAAATAATCTCAATAAAAATCTATGTGTTCATTAGCAAAGGTTTTTGTGGAGTTTTTTTACGAATTTGATCAATCTTGTAACACTAAAAACCTTCGTTGAACCTTATCTTAGTAGTGATGCCTTGTTCTCACAACTAGTTGTCTTGTAATGGCCTTAAGTTTATGATCTTAGTCATGACAAGGCCTTGGGATGCCTTAAAATCATATACCTTGGACCCAAATTTGGGTTCATTATTCCAATGAACAATCTAGTTATTAAAGGAAGAATACATTTGGAGACTATGATCATGGTACCACCAAAGACCCCATAAGAGTTTGGTCCCAAGGCATTCCATGAGGTAATTAATTCATCCTCATGAAATTATTGAGAACATTTTTTTATTAATATTATGTTGTTTGCTATCTTGTAAAAATAACTCATACAAAACTATATAATACATCTCCAATTGCATTTATAGTGCAAAATTTTCATATATGTTGCACCAATTTTTAGTATCCCAACTATGCATTGAGGCTTTGCTAAAAAATGCATTGTTGCTTTTGTGAATTATAAAATGCCCTAATTCTCTAGTGTACCCAACATATCAATTCTATTGTGAACAAAATGCAACAATTATTTATACCATGGAACACCCCAATGCATTCTTAGAAAACATTCATCGATGCATTTAAAATTTATTATACCACTGGTGCATATACACTTGTTATGCACACAATTGTGGCTAGAATCAATTTATACATCACCAAAATAGTGCATTTTTCAACCCTATAGAGTGCCATAGTTATGTGGCAGTGTGTCGTTCAGGCACAAATGCACCAATGTCCCCCAAGTATAGAAGTAATTGTCAACATAAGGTTTTTTTAGATCAATATGCATAATGCATATATATACATAGCTCATTGGTGCACTCTTGTCCGGACCGCATCATTGCATTATATTTGTAAGAGCATTGATGAAGAAAAGATATGGAAACCCATAAAATTTTAGTTTTAAATAACCTCAATTAAAATCTATGTGCTCATCATCAAAGGTTTTTGTGGAGTTTTTTGACAAATTTTATCAATCCTATAACACTAAAACCTTCGTTGAACCTTATCCTAGTAATGATGCCTTGTTCTCACAACTAGTTGTCTTGTAATGGCCTTACGTTTCTGATGTTGCTCATGACAAGGCCTTAGGACACCTTAAAGTCATATACCTTGGACCCAAATTTGGGTTCATTATTCTAATGAACACTCTAGTTATTAAAGGAAGAATGCATCTACACTATGATCATGGTACCACCAAAGGCCTCACAAGAGTTTGTTCCCAAGGTGTTCCATGAGGTAATGAAATTCATCCTGATGAAATTATTGTGAGCACTTTTTTATTAATATTATTGATCCGGATTATTTTCGGCACGAAATGAGAGCGGGGATATAATAAAGAAATGCAGAGAGATATCGCATATATTCAATAATATAACATAAATGTATCATAGATGTAACCATAAACACAGAGATATAGTAATACACGATTTCTATTAATGAAAGAAATGTACAGAGACTGTAAAAATACAGAGTGAAAGACTCGCTAGAATGGTGGCAGCTTATCTTTGAGAAGAGATGTGACGGTTACTCACATTCGCAAGAAGATGATTACAATGAGGCTCTGAAGGCCTTTTTACAATAAGCAGGAATGCCAAAAACCCTAGACATCCAAAAACCTAACCCTAGGAGATGAAGCACCAAAAGTCATGTGGGCCCCGTTTGGGTAAGTGAGTACATTAACTTCCTGGGGCCGTAACTTTTGTGTACGGTCTCTGGTTTAGGCCTGTGATAGCTCATTGGAAAGGTATCGTCGAGGAGATTCATTTTGGGGGCTCAATCCTACCTTTTACTATCATTGAGAACCTCGATCTCAAAAAACCTTCATTTGGGCCCTCAAAATGGCCTCGGAAGTTAAAAACTGCTAAAAATAGTAAATTGCCAAAATTGCCAAAAAACTATTTTGAGCCAGCCAGAAAAGGTGGGTGGCCACCAATATGCACCTGGATCAATTATGGTGTTTGTAATAATATCAAAATGCATGTATTCAATTATTCATTAGATGAATTCTATCATAGCACATTCTTGAGGCTTGGGTTAAGGAAGTATTAGATCCACATGGGTGGCATTGTTTGAATCCCTACAACATGTTAAATGAGTTTTTTTTTCATTTAAAGATGGGATCCATTGTGTTGCTATTGTTTATCAAGGCCCTTGGTTTTTCATAACACCTTAGTGGTTATATCTCAATGGCTTAAATAATTATTGACTAAGTAGTCTACCCGATCCTATTGCTTTCTTTAGATGGAATTCTTAAGCCCGCCTATGCAAATTTTGAGGATTTTTGGACCATATTTCAATGCTCAGTGGGGATTTTATTTGTTATGAACTAGATCACTTCTTTAACCCTAGGCCCCATAAATGAATCCATCTCAAGGTTATCCCATCAAAATATTTGAAATATTTTTTTAATATCCAAGTTGAGGGAAAAGTGCTTAAACACCCTATGATGTATATTAACCACTCAAACTCCTACTTTATATGTCATAGTATGAAATATAAAATTCGGGGCTATCCCCTAATGCTTAAACTTGAGACACTTACTCATACAATTCTTGCTTCTCATCTTAGGCCCACAATTCCTCGCGTAATAATGATGAAGGATGGGTTCAAATCCTCTAAGGGAAATGAAGTGGCAGTGGCCTAGAAGGCTCAATAGACCTAAATGATTGCTAAAATAAGGTTTGTACCAAAGAATCATGTGACCTTAGTGGTTGGGAAGGAGAATTTACATCATTCCCAAGCCTCCTCTTCTTAGGGGTTGGGGCACAAAGGGTGTACTCCCCACCTATATTTCTAAATCCTCAAATGTCCTCAAAGACAAAGGATCTAAGGTTCATACATTTGATGAGTTGGTCCAAGTTGCTAGTTACAAAAGCATGGTAATGGTAATTTCCTTCAAGGAATTCACTAGGTTGGGAGATGATGAAGAGGATAGACTATGTCAATTTTGATCCCCAATGAAAGTAGCATTGTGGAATGCCAAGGGAATCACAAATACCTCCAAAAAATCCATGTTTCAAAGGATTAGAAACTTCATTCTTGGTTTGGGTATTTTATCTTTACAAAAAGTTAAGAGTATTGTGTTTTTGTTAGACATGTCTTTGAATTTTCTATGGTAGAATTATTATGTTTTTATGTTTGACCATGTTGGTGATAAGGGAGACATTGTAGCTATATTTTTCTAAACCTTGCATCAGTTGTTGTGGGTTAGAGTATTGACTTGAATTGGTGACTAGCATGGACATTATTGAAATTAGATGAATAAATTTTATATACGTCAACCAATATTTATGTCGTGAATTGTGTTGATTAAAGAGGTACCATATGAAATTGGATGGTCTATGAACTACCCATTGGTTAGTCTATGGTGAATATAACATGGTAGAGACCCAATATGGAAAAGGGGGTTTCTCTTTGTTAGAATACCCCCCAAGGAAACATTTTCATAGGGAATGGCCTTAATGTAAGGGATGACTTGTATGACCCTAATAAACTTAGAAGACATGAATCATTAGAACTTTAGTTTCCTTGGTACAAATTTTGGAAAGACAATGAAAGAGTTATGAAAAATCACAATATATCCATGTTTTTGAAGAAACGTGCTTTCTTTCTTTATTGCAATGGAGGCAAGTCGGTGTGGGGTGTTTTAATCAATGTGTCACATATGGGACACCCTAATTGCATGAACTGCATGAAAAGGGTTAAAAATTATATCCAAGGTTGAGAGGGGAAGAGGATTGGATTTTTGGGTGGTGAGATAGCATCAATTAGCTAACTACATTTTTGTCTGGCTATGGGTTGTAGATTGTATCCATCAAGAACAAGCATGATAAATATATCAAAGATGGGTGATTTTTGAATTGAAATGAGTCTAGATCATGACAAACATTTGTAAGCTTTGATCAGGACCAAGTAATTATAGAATAATGTTTCTCATTTTATTCTTCCAAACTATGACTTGTGCTTTATCTACAACATGTCACTAGTACTACTTCAACAAGCATCCACATGGAATGTTTGGAAAATCAACATTCAAATTAAAGCACTAATTCAACTTCGAATTCCCTTGCATATTTAATGGATATCATAGTTAACAATATCGATGTTCCCACAAGTCCTCTGATTAGAGTTGATTTCGTTAGTACTAAAGCTCATAATAATCAATGAATTTCTGATACATATAGAAGTTTGTTACTACCTTGGTTGACTTGGAAATTGTATCATTGATGGTGGAATTATATAGCATATTGTCTATAAATATGTAATATTATTCATCATAATAGCATAATGTAGCACATAATTTGTATAGTTTTGTACTTAGCAAGATTGAAATTTATCACAAATGCCTTTGCAGTTAAAACATTAGTGGCATGTTACATATCTTTGATAATTGACTACAATGTAGCGCTATTTTGTATGGGGGAATAAAATTGTATAATTAATCCATATCTTGGGTTGTATGTATTCATTTCATTTATCTCTATGATCTCTTTTTCTATTTCCAACATGCTTAAATTTTGATATTATTTTACACTTAATCTAAGTCACATAACTACTTATAAACTTAACATGCTTCTATAACATTAATAATTCTTTGGTATTTTTATTTTCTTTTTTTTTGTTAATTTTTTATTTCTACTAGATCCTCACTTCCTTGTGACTGGACATATTAACATGCTTAGTGGTTGTGTGCACTATGACATAAGTTGCAGTTTTGATTATTGTCCTCATAGTGAAGGCACTATTCACCTTAGGTGGTTGATCTTTCTCTTGATACAAATCATTAGTATTAGAGTTAGTCAAATCTAAATGTAGCTCTAATATACGACATAATCTCTTAATTAGTATTAGAGCTAATAAAATAAGAATATCGGTGTGAGAAACGACACTATCAATCAAGTGGTATTAATTTTTTTATCTTTAAATCAATTTTATGTACTTACCAAATATAGGGATTGGTATCTTGCTTTGTAATGCCATGATTGGGATTGATATTTGAGAAGGAAGTTTTGAATATTACATTATTTAATAGGTGACAATTGTAAGGATTAGTTCCAATCTCTAACATCTTGGCCCTTCACCACCACCAAGGAGATCATTTTTAATCAACAAAAATATTTGATGATCATTCTGAAGACTCGTGAGATGTTTTGTATGAATTACTTACAAGCGTAATAGAGATTTAAGAGAGGTGAATCCAAGTTTGGATATACTTTGTGTATAAAAGGTGTTAGACACGTAATTATTGGGATTGCATTATTGTAATAATAATGTAATATGAAGAGTCATAGGTGATAGGAAGAGTTGTATGTTATGGAAGACCAATAGTCATTCTGATTGTATTTATGCATCTTTCATGTTAATGCAATGTACATCATTACAGTTATGTTTTCTGCCAATTCCTGGTCTGACAATGGTATCATAGCTGGGTTAACTTGATGACTCATTTCCCTTGGCATTTCCTTTTCCTAGCATGTAGAAAATGCCTCTATTGGCCTTCATATCTATTTTGTTGTCTTTTTTTCCCGATGGCCTGTCGGGTTCCCCTTAGGTTCATTATATTTGCAATGTTCTCCCCTTCTCAGGCTAATTTTTTCCCTTCTGTATGCTTCTCATTTTTTCGTTTCTCCTGGCTTGTAAAACCCTAACTTTTATCACCACCTATGCGGCTTACCCTGTGCTAAACCCTAATTTTTGAATTCCTCTCTTTGCATGACTCTCTCGTTCCATTGGAGCTAAGTCCCACGTGAAACATTAATCTGACTACTCCCATCGATTTGACTTCCTTTCATTGTACCTCACTTGTGGAATTCCTTTCAGTTGCACAAACCCTATGTCATATTTTCTCGTCGTTGCACCTCACTCGTGAAATTCCTTTTAGTTGCACAAACCCTACATCCTATTCTCCTATCATTGCATCTCACTCACTCATTCTCGTCATGGTATCGTTGAGGGAAAATGAAATAGTATATGGCATAAATTAGGGTCACTCATTTTTTATCATAGTCACCATGCACAGGAGAATAAAGTCATCAAGAGCCATCGACCAATTGGATTAGTGAATATGTTGCATTGACGTTGAATTTTAATACAGGGTTGTCAATGGAAACATAGTCATCGACTATAGCTCGGACTTGGTATTTGCTTGCATTGAGATCATACTTGATTATATGTATTTGATATACATATATTTGGCTTGACTTTTAATCAGGTGAAGTGGGTTTATGTTCCACTGGACGTGCCATCAAGATCATGGATTTGTGAAGAGAATCAATCTGGTATTTGACACCGGTCCTTGGTGCACCTTCTACACCTTCTCCATTTGGCAACATGGGTTTTGGAAGCACTTCATTTGATGGATGGCATGGCTACAATAAGAGAAGATGAAAAAATAAGAAGCTCAAAGGAAAGGGGGGCTGGTATAATCATCGTGAAAAATAAAATCTTCATTGTACCCATTGCGGAAGGAATGGGTCACATGAAGTGAATGAATGTAGAGTTCCATGGGAGAAGATCAAAGAAGACATGGGTAAAAATTCAGAACCAATGAAAGCTAAAGCACCTACTCATTACGTTGTTTCCCATTGTAATATAGGAGTTATTGTTCCAGAGTCTGTACTTAAGGCTAAAAAGTACAATGTCTGGGCATCCGAAAGTGAGTAAAAGATAAAAAAGGGGAAAAATCAACCTTTGGGAAAGGGAAGCTAAGGCTGATTTCTAAGTTGTCTCTATATTGCTTCCAAACGTTCCTGGATGCTTATATCCCGTTCAATTGTGGCCCATGAATGTTTGAGTTCAACCCGGGTGATGGCGGTTTTAAGTATGGTGTCAAATAGGTTCAAAGTGATGCTGGTTTGATCCGATAGGCCGGGTTCAATGTGGGCTTGTCTTGCAAAGGGCACAATCATGGAGGAACAAAAAATGAAAAGAAAGTTCGAGGTTTAAAATGCCACTTCAACTTTTTCTTTAACCGTATAAAAGAGAACTTTCAAAATCTAATGTTAAGGATAGAACACAAACCAAAGGCCTTCTCCAGTAATTGAGTTAACTTTTTTTTTAAATCATGTATGAAATGTGAGAAAACATTAAGCAGATGACAATGCGAGGCTCCTATCAAGGGAGAATCTTGCCCTGTAAACAGAAGAAGAAAAATGCAAGAAGTAATTTGACGAAGCAGAAAATATAGAGATCTAAAAAGTTCACAGGTCTTGTACCTGCTAATAGTCGATACAGAGGAAAAACTGCAAGCGATTAGAAGACTAAAAGTTGGTCACCACAGTAGAAGTTGCACTAAATTGTAGCTAAGAATTCATCAGAAATATATATGTGAAATGAAACTTAATATAAGATAACAAAGAAAACAAAACTCATAACTCAGTCTTCATGGAATAAGGAATCTTCGGATTGCTTTGTATTAATTTTCAAAAGGGAGAAAGTCTCTATTACAATCAGCCAAGAAAGGTCCATCCCTTATTCTCACTTCAAAATTCATATTTATACAAACTTCTAAACGCTAGAATCTCAATCGTTCCAGAAGTTTTCGGTTAGAAAATGGGAAATTTATGTGTTTCACTTCTTTGTCTTTGTTCTCCTTCCTGCGGGTAGAGCACCTTCCTTTCCTTACTCTTTGGGTTCTAAAAATAGAACAGGCAGACATCTGTCATTATTTGACACCGGAAGCCTGCCCTTTCGCCTGCTCGGTGCAAGTGATGCATCTCTCCACCAAGTGGGATATCAACTTGGAAGGCTCTGCCTGGTCGCTCGCTTCAAGAGTGTAACAATTCTTCGCCAGTTGTGGTAAATTCTTTCCCACTTGTCGGTCCTCTGCGATGATGGATAATAATTGTAAATTTGGTTGTACTAGCCATTTTTCCATTTGATTCATATCAACCTGGCTAATTTGGGATATCTCCACTTGTTGCTCCTCCATGTTTTATTTGATGTGCAACAAATGTTTAGCTATATTGATTTTGCCCAGTGTCCCAAAACTGCTCTCCTTATCAAGATCTAGCAAACCTTTACTTATTAAAGAGAACATTTCCTCACAAAAATTCTTTACTTCATTAGCTCTCCCCTTGCTTTCCGATATGTTATGCTCCCAGACCTTCAGCAGGATATTACCTCTGGTTTGTTTCGCGATGGATAATTTTGAGGTGTTGATCATCTCTAGCTTTGTTATAGCTATAACAACGTCTTGGAAAGCGACCCGTGTTGCCCCGGCTTCTCTTTCTCTCGAAGAAATGTTCTCTAATATCTGCTCTATCGTTTAGAAATGGTTTTGAATGGTTCTCACCTTTGCCAAAAAAAATTGTTGAGCCGCAAGTACCTTATGTCGGATTTCGGTGGCCTGCGATCTGAACATTTCTATGTATACGACCTGCTTCTTGGCCACCTTCAAATTCGACTGCAACTCTATAATTTGTTACCCCTGCTGGCTTACCTGTGTTTGGCTAGTTTGCGTCGACTGGCGCACCTACTCGAGGTTGGACCTGAGCTTCTCAATTTCATGCAGGTCAGCTGTTCGAGCTTCCTCAAGGCTCCTACTCACCTCATCCCTGACATTCACTTCGGCAGTAGCTACCTTAGCTTCCAATTTACTGATCAGGAGGTTCTTTTGTTTCAACTGGGTCGTCAAAGTCCCAGCTGAGTATTGGTTGGCTGTATCATAAGTCCCTATCATCCCGGCTATCTCCTCTGCAAATTTTTCCTCTTTCGCGACCTTCCCATCTTTCATGATTTTAAATTTTTTAGCTACTGTGCCCTCTTTTTTATAAAATCCTTGCCTTACCACGGCCTTTATTTTCTTGTCAAATAAAAATGCATTGGGAGGCAGCTCCTCTACATAAATAGGCATCAATTCTTCATTCAAAATCCATCCCTCATCAGGATTCCCCTTTGTGAACTGCAAGCGTGTGACAATAGCAATTGGATTGTTGATTTGCTTGGATTTTTGTTTCGGGGTGACTTATATAACCGACTCGTTTGGCACGAGTGAAAGTGAATCGCTTGGTCCCTGCGAAGGTATCTCTGCTTGGCCTTGGGCCTGCTTGCCTGGTGTGCCCTTTTCGAGGTTTCCTGCCTGCTTCTGGGGGACTTCGGATCCTAGCTCTGAGGTTCCAGCCTCCCTAGTTTTCCCTTGGTCCTTCTCCCCACTAGGACTCGAGTCCTTTTCACCTTTGGCTCTCGTCTTCTTTGTAACTGGAAGCTCTGGGACTTCACCCTATGAAATCTGGGGGAGACAACTCTGTCAGTGTTCCCGAAACTTAAATAATTTGGCCATGTCTCCAGGTGGCAAGGCTTGAATCCGACTTAGGACTTTCGCGAAGGACCTCACGCCCCGAAATATTTCGTCATGCGGGGAATCCTCGTGTTCATACCTCTTGAGACCGCAACTTGCCACGTGATTGCTCACAACCTTACTAGGGTCATGCTTCTTAAACTCAATGTCTATCAGCTTCATTTCTTCCAGAGCCACAGCCTCGGCTTTGGTGTGGCAAAAATCTAACAAGGAATATGCCCCGATATGAATAGGGAAGAGCGGCCATACCTTTTTTTATACTCCTTTGATCTCCTTGCTTATCCCGCCGAGCACAGACTGTCTAGCGATCTCCCGGCACAATAGCTTATCTGGCAGGAATAGCAAGAGGGAATATGGAGGGACAAAGGTGTCAAAAACCCTGATATAAGAAAATTTCGCCTCTAGATACCAATCTGCCATGCTACTTAGGCTGGTCGCAATGTTATCTGATATCCTAGGAGGCGGTTGGCCAAAAATGGCGACATGCAGTGGCACCATTACCCAGTTGAAGATCTCGTAGATGAATTCTTTGGCCTTATCCTCCCAAAGCTTCGAGTGGTGGACATGGATGGGCTCTGCACTATATGGAGTCCATATCCATCTCATTAGAGGGAAAGGTGTCAAGAAACAAATGGCGTCCATGATGTAGGCGGAAATGAAAAATGAAGTTTCTTTCCCACTCGCCTTCTATGCTTGATATTCAGTAACTCGATTGGTTAAACTGTCCGACAACAGTTTGGCCCAGTCGAAAGAAATACCTTCAGCGACTGTATGAATCAGAGGCACCCACGGGAGAAAAAAAATGTGTGGTGTCCTCCCTCCCATACAACCTACAGGCCATCATTTCTATATACCTGAATGGTGGCTCTAAGGAGGAGACTCAATAAATTCCATTAGAGTCCGCCCTAAATTTTGCGGGGTACGAAACCCAATCCCTGATCAGATCGGACAAGTTTCTGCCATATTGTTCACATTCCTTCTCCTTGAAACCTTCCAGAAATTCGACATTGTGTGCGAAGTTTGGTGTGGGTGATAGCTGATACATTGCCTGCAAATGTTCTGGTCTAAAAGTCCCAACCGTCAACTTTTGTTCGTTGATAATAGTCCTGGTTGGGATATCCACATGGTCTAGCACCCATCTGATCATATCATAATAGGGAAGGAGTCGTGGCCTTGCCGCTATTTTGTGAATCTTTGCTTGAATGACGATTTTGTATCTGGTGGCCAAATCATCCTTCTCATTATCGCTGGAATCATCTGAACAATTCACCGATTCGTACTGAAGAATGTCGGAGATGTATGTCCAGGTTTTGACAATATTAATACTTCGGGGTGAAGTATCAGAAACATCATCGGAGCCCTGACCTGAACTTTCGGCCATAACAGGAAATAGCTCATCAAGAATCTTGATGATTTATTGGAAAGTTCAGAACAAGAAAGTTATTGATTTGAATCTTGATGAGATAAGGTTTTGACAGAAGTTATCCCGATGAAAAAGCTCTACGTGCAAAATAGAAATAAAATTGAAATAGTGAAACAAACCCTTTAGCTTTAATCTTTCAACTTTATGTGAGTCCTTGCTGACAGAATAGTCAAATCGTTTAATGGAAAGATTTAGGCGTGAGACGAGATCTTATTTTCCAATAACTCATCAAGATTCAAATCAATGCCATAAATGTTTAAAAGATTTGTGATGATAAAGAAATGCGGAAACATTCAAAAAACTCATCTGTAGACTGCGTATGTTAAAGGCCCTTTAAGGAATTAATTAATTTAGTTAATTTCTTTAACTTTGTACCTTCAACTCTTGAAACCTCTTTTCGGCATTCGCCGTCCTGGATAATTTCATTCCTAGTCTTGGAATCCAAAATACCCAAAAATGCGATGGCGCGATTTAGTTAAAACATCGTGATCTGACTTAAGTTCTTAATTAAACCATGCTTAATTAATAGAAATTGTGACTTCGCGACTCGGGGATACGAAGGTATAGTTTTTTGGGAGAGCGATTGTCGAGTCGCGAAACCCCGACAGTGCTTAACTAGGGTTTAAAGTGACTTACCCCTGACACCAACCTGGGTGAAATTTTGAAACCCTTTTGCGACTTCGCATATCGGAGTTTGGAAGCCTTGCAACTTGTAACTCTCGAAGCGCAATAGCGCGAGGTAATAAAAGTGATAGACTCGCTTAATGGTTAGGCGACGGTGACTTAGGACTATAACGGCTATCGCCACTTCGCATGTTGGGGTAAACTTTTGGTTGCAAGGATTATATTTCAAAAACTTGTAAAAGGCGGCTCCAACAGGAGTAGCTGAATATTTTTTTAACGCTTAACTTGCTTCTGGGGAGATCCATGGCTTCTTGACATAGGTGCAACCTCCCACATGATATTCAAAAGATAATTATTTGAAGAATTCGATGAAAATGTAGATGGTATAGTGTATTTTGCAAATAGATCAAGTATCAAACCTTTAGGAATGGGCATTGTCAGTCTTAAGTTGTCCAAACTCCCATATTTTCTTGTACATAATGTACTTTATCTTCATGAACTGCAAAGGAACTTGTTATCCCTTGTGCACATTAGACAACAAGGCCACTATGTTTATATATTTAATGGAAAATTTGAAATACAAGAGGATTCTAACAACATGGTCGTCATGACTGGAATGGAAGAGGGAAGATTGTTGAAGTTGAAAGGGACATCTTCCCATATAAAAAATGGTGCATACCTTTCTCATCACAATGCAGGTATAATGTCATCTACTCTTTTGTGGCATTATATATTTGGCCATATTCATTATGACAATCTTCATTTGTTGAGAAAGATGGTGTTTCTAGTTTTCCTACTATTCCTATGAAATTGAAGCAATGTGATGCTTGTATCCTTAGAAAAGACAACAAACAACCATTTCATGTTTCTACTTCCAGAGAATGTAGAAAACTTGCACTGATTCATTTTGATTTGTGTGGCTTTGTGCAAGTTCCTTCTGCAAATAGAAACAAATATGTCATGACTTTTATTGATGATTACACCAGGATGTGTTGGGTGTACTTGTTGAAAGATAAATCAAAAGCTTTTGAAACTTTTAAAAAATTTCATGTGTGGATTCAAAATGAAGCTCAGTCTTGTATTGGGTCTCTTTGCACTGATAATGGAAGAGAAATTACATCTAATGAATTGAAAGCTACCTTCACCAACATGGGTTCAAACATCAAATCATAGTTCCATACAATCCCCAACAAAACGATGTGGTTGAACGAATGAACATGACACTCCTAAATATGGCTCTTTCCATGATGCTTTTCATGTTAAATTGATGTTTTTGGTTGATGCAATTATATCTGTAGTTTATGTCAAAAACATGTGGCCATCCCATCCTCTTAAAAACAAGACTCCATGTGAAATGTGGTATGGCCGCATTCCTTCGGTGAGGCATCTCATGGTATTCGGTTCCACCTGCTATGCCTTGATTCCTAAGGAGCAAATAAGCAAGCTTGATGCAAGGAGTCAGAAGTGCATCTACTTGGGGTACTCAAATACCACCGAGGGATATCATCTTTACAATGAGACAAACAAGAAATTCATCCTTTCTAGAGATATAATATTTATTGAATCCTCCAAGAAAGATGAAATTGTTGAGAGGTAGCTTGATCATCTAGACATATTCACTCGCGTAAAGACATATCATGAATTTGATGATGAGATTCCACGTATTGAAGGGGGTATCCCTATCTTGGGTCAATATATGGAGTCTCCTTTCAAAACACCATCTTCCCCACATGAAGAATTTCCCTCCACTTCATCAAAACCTAAATTCCATTTGGATGATGTGATCAAGAGGATTGAAAAGTTGAGGCTTGATGATAACTCAACACCATCTTAATCAGTTGAGAAATTTGGACCATCTCAGAAATGTCCACCAAAATGGCTCACAAAAACACTTGAAAGTGTTCATCCTGATGAGGTCAGAAAGACATGAACTAGAATTTCCTCAAGACAAGATGGAGGTAATGAAGATAATTCAAACTTAGGTGATGTACATGACATGGATGTTTCATATGATTGTGAGTTTAATTTATCTACTAACCTTGAACCAAATTCCTTTAAAGAAGCCACTTCTCATGATGAATGGAAATAATCCATGCGGAAGGAATATAATGCTCTCATCAAGAATGGGACATGGAAGTTGGTGGATCCTCCATTTGGAACCAAACCAATAAGCTACAAGTGGGTATTCAAGAACAAGTACAAATCAAATATCTCACTTGAAAAGAACAAAGCAAGGCTTGTGGAAAAAGGACTTGCACAGAAAGAAGGTGTTGATTATGAGGACACGTTTTGCCCCAAAACAAAATGGGCTACCATCCGTACTCTATTTTCCATGGCCTCGCAGAATGGATGGAAAACTCATCAAATGGATGTGAAGACTACTTTTCTTGAATGGAGACTTGAAAGATAATGTTTTCATGTCCCAACTAGAAGGATTTATTATGAAGGGACAAGAACATAAGGTATGCAAGCTCATAAAATCCTTATATGGCTTGAAACAAGCAGCATGAGCATGGTATAAAAAGTTAATCGAGCATCTTCTGAAATTGAATTTCAAGCATTTCAATCTTGACAATGGAACTTTGTTTGTCAAGAAAGTTGGAAAATTTTTGTATATTTTGTAGTATATGTAGACGATCTATTGATAACAAGGAACAATGAAAGTTACATTGTACCATAAAGAAAGAGTTGAAGAAAGGCTTCAGGATGACATATTTGGGACATATTCACTATTATATAGGCATTGAGGTGATTCAAATTCCAAGGTACATATTCATGTCCCAGAAGAAGTACATTGGAGAACTATTGAACAAGTTTGGCATGGTCGAGTGCAATCATGTTTCTACTCCAATCGAACAGAATTTGAAACTCACATAAAAAGAAAGGAATGAATTCGAGGATGCAACCAAGTACAGACAACGTGTGGGAACTCTTATCTATCTTACTACCACTAGACTAAACATTTCATTTATTGTTGGGATTATTTTCAGGTTCATGAAAAATCCTTGTGAAGGACATTGGTCTTCTGCAAAAAGAGTTCTAAAATGCTTGAAAGGAATTCAATATTTTGGACTCAGGTACTATAAGGTGGATGACTTCAACCTGATCAAATATTTTGATTGAAAATTTGTTGGGGATAAGGAAAATGGAGTATCAACTTCAGGCTATCTCATGAGTCTTGGATCAAGAACTGTCTCCTAGAGGTCACACAAACAATCAATTCCAGTAGATTCCACAACACAGGCTGAATATGTGGCAGTTGTAGAAGCGACAAAGGAGATTGTGTGGCTCAGGAAAATGCTTGAGGATTTGTAAGAGAAACAAGTGAATTCTACTCCTCTTCTAGCTGACAATACTTCTACAATCAAGTTGGCGAAGAATCCCATATTCCATGATCAAAATAAGCACATCAACAAAAAGTATCACATCATTTGATATCATGTAGAGGCCAAGACTATTCACTTGAGACATTGTTCCGCAAATGAGAAAATTGCAGACATCTTCACCAAAGCGCTTGGAAGAGAAAAATTTGAAAAGTTTATAATGATGCTTGGACTCACAAACACCCCTTCATATTAAGGGGGGGAATGTTAGACATGTAATCCTTGGGATTGTGTTATTGTAATAATAATATAAATATGAAGAGTCATAGGTAATAGGAAGATTCATCTGTTAAGGAAGACCAATAGTCATTTTGATTGTATCTATGCACCATTCATATTAATTGTTTTTTTTTCTCGAAAAAAAAACATAATTTTATTCATCCAAAGAGATCCAAATTACATGTTACAGGTGCATGAAGCACTCCCCATTCATGGGTAAAGAGCAGAAAATAAAATAAAAAATCCCAACAAGGCCCATATCTAGCTACTAAGTCACTAAGAATAGTTACAATAATTCTGCATCTAAAGGAAGGAAGCCAGAAACTGCACGCCCAAGTAAGGACCTCAAAGTGTTGACCCACAAAAATCAAAATTGCACGCCCAAAAGATAGACCTCAAAGCTTTGACCCAACCACCGAAAAGAAGCAGAAAACCTAGCAACCGTAGCACAAAGCTCCAGATCCCAAGACATGAGACCCAAAACCTAGCCACCAAAGCACCGAGAGAGGGAGTTGTGGCAAAGAAATAAGTCCAAAATGGATCAGATACAATACCAACATAAAAGCATGTAAACTCTAGATCTGCCCCTCGAGACATATCCATAGCAATGCAAATGCCAAATCAGTTTGCTTCTATGAAAACCTGAGAGAAAAACGAGCAAATGCATCCACATCAATGCCAAGGCCGCACAAACAGACCCAAGAACGGTGCACCAGATCCACCCAAGTCTAGATCCGTCACAGGAAAAAAGCACTAGCAAAAAAGTTAAACTCCGGCAGTGAAACGAGCCCATGAGGAGGATACAGGGGGAGAAAATCTTCAGCACGTAGAAGCTCCTGCAAAACCCTGTAACCTGGGGGAAGGGTTGTAGTTAGGGAAACCCTAGCCACCCCATCGACCCTGGTCTTATAGTGCACCTTTCATGTTAATGCAATGCACATCATTACAATTATGGTTTTTGCCAATGACTGGCTTGACAAAAGGCACAATGCCACTCCTAAGTCTCTTGAATGCCTTTATATATACTTAACAACCCCACATATGGAAAGAGACAATTCCACTAGTTTTGTGACACTTGACATGTCTGGTGTGCATAATATGGTCAAAAAAAAGCTCCATGAAAGTAACATGAAGAATTCTTGACCTGGTTTGCAAACTTGTTCAAAAGAGTATTATACCAAACAATGTGGTTTCTCCTCCCATAGATCAAGAACATTTAGTGGAGGCAACACCTTAAGGTTTAATTCCATGTAGACTTTACTTTAGTATTGAAAATTGAGACATGGTCGAGAAAATCAAGCTTTCAACCATGAAAAATAAATTTAACTTATGCCAAGGCATGGTGGAAAGCCCGCAACCAAATTTTTGAGGAGCATGGTGAGTCAATTACTACACAGGATGACTTTGTGAAGGTGATGCATAAGAAGTACTATCCTCTAAAACATAAAGAAAATAATAATATCACATATGCTCACACAACCATATAAATTTGATCACATATTTCAGATATGGGCATTAGAACGTACACTTCTTAGAAATCGTGGTGGAAATCGAGCTTTATTATTTGGAGGCTTTGGAGCGTTACTGTCCTATTCGACATAAAGTTTCCGAGAAGTGTGCGCTCTCATCAAGTGAAGTTAACATGAAATTTTGGTGTTTTTTTACTGAAGAAATCCATCTATAAGAAAAACATTAAATATGTTTTATTGGATTCTCCGTGAAATTATCTTAATTATGATCTTGGCTAGAATTTCGTACCTTGCTTTCCCTATCGGCAGGTACAACCTTTGTGATCTTTGATGGCGGTTATTGCCATGTTTTTCCGGTTGTTGCCAGTATATGTTTCAAGTCCAATTTATATATGTTATAAAATGGATAAATACTTAAATTGTCACTTTTCAATTTTTATAGAGAAAATGAGTTCTTAAGATCATTGATATTGTTTTGTTATGGTTTCAAACACATAATGATATAATTATGTTAGAAATGAACTATGGAATGATGGAATTGAATAGTTTCTTGGTTGTAGGTGTTCATTCTTTTATTGATGTTGTTATGTTTTAGGAAAGGTGATAATAGATTCTTGATTGTAGATGTTTCATTCTTCGTATTGATCTTGTTAGATTATCATGAATTAATAAATAAAAAATCATATATATATATATATATATATATATATATATATATATATATATATATATATATATATATATATATAATTTGAACCTAAGTGATTTATAAGAGAAAATGAATGATTCAATATCCATCATTGTGTTAAGTCCAACTTTTGGAAATATCATATGAAGATTTAGTTAAATTGTGCTCTATGTTGTTTTGCTTTTCTTCTATTTCATTCAAAAGTTTATATCATTATTTATTTTTCTTCTATTTCATTTGAACGCTTATATCATTATTATTAACGCATTTTGGACACTATCCTTTCTCCTTTTAGGGGGAATATATATCGGGTTTTGAATCTATGAGGATTTACACTCTCTCTTTTCAAATTGTACAATTACAATATTTTCACTGATTTGAGAGTTATTGTAGGAGGGCATCATCAAAATAGTGGACCAACATCAAACAAGATCATTTTAATTGCAATATCTTTATGATTCCAATTAACAATATTAATATGAAAACCTCCCTTAGTTACTTCGGCATTCCTATTCACCCATTTAAAAGGTATGCTAGTTTAATTCATTATTTTCTCATGAATTGACATATAAATTGTTTATTGATATTTCAGCTTGATCACCACATACTCTAACCACCAAGTCTAAAAACTAATTATTAAATAAAAATTCAATAATGTATGTACATTGATCAAATGGACAATTATTTTTAATAGACGTCACATGAGTCATAGTAAAGTCATTACTTACTAACTATATTAAAAAAATTTAAATCGGTATTATCTCTTCATTGAAAAGGATAAATTGGGGGTGTATGATTGATGATAAAAGACCATTCTCTAGAGTATGTTTTTAATTGAAATTCAATTTTTGGAATTAATAATATATGTGTGTGGGGAAGTTTAGTTATATTGTTTAGTCTAGCTAATTCGATATGATATGATAGTGTAATGTTTTTTAAATAGAATTAGTTATTTTAATAAATAATATATGGGATATAGAAAATCTAAGATAAAATAAATAGGATAATGAAAAATGAGTATTAATATTAAATATGTCAGTGATATCAAAAGAATAAGTGTGTAAGAGAAAAAATGAGTACCCCGTAATAATGGTTAGTAGTAAGTTGAAAACATGTTAAAGTTGTCAATTGTTAGTGATAAACCATAAACTATATGTTCAAATGCATGGTTTGTGGTCAACTAAAAACCATTTGTTAAATTCATGGATTACAGTCATCCAAAAAACATTTGCAATTGTTAAGGGTAAACTAAAACTCATCATATGTTGAATGGTTAAGGGTAAACCAAAACTCATGATGATGTAATGGTTAAGGGTAAAGCACAAAAACTCCATTAACATTTGTGACCAGGAAAAATTTATTGTTATGCTTAGCAATATTTTTCTTGAAACAAATCTAACATGAGTGCTCTTCTCCTCTAAGAAAAACCCTAACCTCAACTCTCCATGGTGCAGACCATGCATCAAGGGTGTTGTTCCAGGTCCCTTTACCTATCCTTCAAATCCCTCTCATTCAAATCCTCGGTGGGTACATTAAATAAAATACCCTCAACTATAAAAGAAGCCCCATCACGATTTATTAAGAAAGACAAAAAGTGTCACCTTTGTCAATCTTCTTTTGATGGCCTTTAGGTTGAAATCTATTTCCCTTGTAGGGCACACCTTGATTAGAGAGTTCTTAGGGATATGAACCTCTCCTCATGTGGTGTATCAATGGATTCAAAAAAAATGGATGGTGCTCATCGAAGGTAAGCTCCTCCAGAATCCTTGAACCATTTCATTGTTCTATCTCAGCTAGATTATGAACATCAATCCCCCCACAATAACATCCACTAACCACTTTGAACCTTATCCCTTTATAGATGAATTCCCTTCACCTGTGTCCTTCCCATCCAAAGTTTGAGAAAACTATATCCCCTTTGAACCTTTGACTCTTTCATTGAGCTCACCCTGAGTCCTTGCAATCCCCCATACAAATTTGCCTATTTGTCTGCAACCTTCTGTAGTGTACCTAGAGGGACAATATGGGGTACCTAGGGAGGTACCCAATGGGGAATAGTAATATTTAGGTGGCTATGTATGGTTGTGTATCGAGGCCATTTCTAGTAACTAAGGCATGTATAGTAGTGTGAAATTAATAAATGTAAGAAGGCTTACTATAAGGTTCTACCTACTAGAAAGTTCCTTCTCTAGAATGTTCCTATGAGGTAGATAGTACTATATAAAGAAGTAAAATCAATGCAATGGAGCATTGTGAAGAATATTGTAATTGTAGCAATCATTGCTTGCAGAGTGTTTTCCTCTCTCAAGGAATAATTTATGGTGTTACAATACCTCAAGGGTTTTCTCTACATTATTGTGTTCATTATTGTATTGTTTATTGTGTGGATCTATTATTCTTAAGTTAGTATCTATCTTATATTTTCAGATTTATTGAGCACTCTGAAAATAGTATCAGATCTCTTTCTTGGACCAAAAAAAGGAGGAATTTTTATTTATTTTTATTGGATAGAGTATTTTTAGGGGTTTGATTTGACATATTATGTGTTATGATTCTGATCAATATCAAGTGCACTACATTCCTTGCAAATTTCCACTCGTAAACCCTAACAGATGTGAAGAATGGCAATGAGGTGGAGCATTCCATGGGAGGCATGGATGTTGTTGGAAAAATATGTCCAGGATGTTTCTAAGGGATGCTAAGAGATAAAATATATCAAAGCAATACTCATTAAATATAAGGAGACCTATATTATTGAGACCACATACCCTTGCATCAAGGAAGAGTATAACTGAGAAAGATATGCCTCTATGGTTTAGAAGGTGATTGTAATGATTGGTATATGTATAGTTGTCATTTTTGGGATGAGAACTACTTTCATTTTGTATATGATGAGTCTACTCCACCTTATGTAGAAAACATCATTAAGGGTAATCGGGAGCCCATTGTGACTGCTAGTGTTCAACTTGCATATTCTACAATGGTATTGTTCCTTCCAAATCCAACCTAACCCTTTACAACTATGTGAATGATATTTTTGAGGATTCTATTTATTTGAATCTCCATGACATTCATGTGTGTTTTGAGCATATTACTTGGCCATTCATGGAGCTTAATAGTCATCATTTTGGTGTCATCTTGAGCACTCATACATGAGACCCAAGTTTATGGTGGAGCTTCTTGGAATACACTAGCATAATGGCTAACACTTGTACATGGGACTCTAGTTCACTGGCCTACTTCAACATTAAGGCCAACACTCATCCATTTGATCCTAGTTTATGGTTGTGCCTCCTCACTAAAAGCATTGAGGGTAATGATTTTCTAAGGGGGGTGGAATGTGTGGATCCTCCCTAGGGTTGTACTTGGGGGGATAAAATACCCATAGTGGAGAAATAATAGCGGAGACCACTCAATGTAAGGTGGACTAAGTCCACTATGCTTGTTATAATTAAAGAAGGCTCATTATAGTAGTATTGAATAAATGTAGTGATGCCTTATTAAAGAATATCCACTAGATAGTTAGGAGGTTAGATAGAATTATAAAACCAATTATAAGTAATGTAACAGGGTATTGTGAAGAATATTGTGATTGTAGCAAGCATTGTTTGCGGAGTGTTTTCCTTGCTCAAGGAATAATTCATGGTGTTACCATACATCAAGGGTTTTATATACCTTATTGTGTTAATTATTGTATTATATATTGTGTGGATTTGTTATTCTTAAGTTAATATCTATCTTATATTTTCAGATTTATTGAGCATGCTACAATTAGTATCAGAGCTCTTTCTTGGGCCAAAAAATGGAGGATTTTTGCTTCTTTTTTGCAGATTTTTAAAAGGAAAAAAGAGGGTGGTGGACTTCAGATCAATTTTTGAAATGTTCTATGTAGAATTTGAAGAAAATAACTACAATTTTAAGTTCCCCTCTAAAAAATAGCCAAGTTAAAAAAAAATCATCCAAATCAGAGTCTCGAAAGTGGATTAGTGGTTGATTTAAAATCATTTGTTTTAGGGTTTTTCTGGGGATGTCCGTGTGATTTGAAGATTAGATATTTTTTGACAAAGTTACCAAATTCCATTCAAACCAATGCCAATAGTTGCAAAGCAGCTATGGAATTTCATAATTGTGGTCATGGTATCTAATTGGAGAAGTATAGCAGTTGTTATGCCCATTTTAATTTAGTAACCTCAAGGACATCCATTAAAAAGTAAATAATTTTCTGTGAAACCTTGGTTCTATTTTTGGGTTTTCACAAGAAAGACAGATTTCACAGGAAGATATGATGGTCCTAGTATTGAAGAACACATAAACAAAAAGAAGCTAGTATGGGGAAGGAATTGGAAATTTTTTGTAAGTACTAATTTAAAAGATGATGCGGCCATATGGTGGATGTTGTTTAACCATGACAAGTTGACGAAACTTTTATATGAATCCTTTGAACAAGTAATTTTATGTTAAGAACCAAACATCAATATAGCATGGAAAAACCTCAGGAAAAGTACTCAACGCCTTGAAACTGAGATAATTTCAGATAATAAGCCTCTTCGAGGGGGAAACCTCCTTTTACCCCACTTAAATGTTCAAGTACAAGATGATTCAAAATGAAAATGTCTCCTTGGTATATATAGGAGACTAGGAGGTAAAATTACAACTAATGGCCTAAAGCCGACATAAATAAAATAACATTACTAATATAATATGCCCCAATTAAGGGGTAATGAGCCAACATTAGGGCTTAACATGCCCCTCCCCTTGAGACAAGTGTTGCCCACAACGCTTGAGTAACTCTGGATGCTTCTGTATAAAAGACTCATCTTCCCAAGTGAAATCTTCAACCGGTAGTTTCCTCCATTTAATGACATACTCTGAAATGGATCTATTCCTTAGTTGGCGAATTCTTGTGCCCGTGATGTCTTCAGGCTCCAATATGATTTTTCCTTCCTCGTCAAGTTCTGGCAATATAGTTTGAACTGGGATCTTGTCACCTATAACCTTCTTTAAGCATGAAACATGGAAAACTGGGTGTACTTGTGAAGATGTAGGCAGCTCCAATTTGTATGCCAT
>ML784976.1:207926-221934 GCA_009831015.1 Picea engelmannii | reverse complement strand
TAGTATCCAACTTAGCTTCCATTGAATCCCTCATCTCTTGTAGTTCATATTTGGTTATTGTCTTCTTTTGTAAATCATTTATGTCCCTACGCATTTCTTCACCTTCATCAAGAGTCCAATTAGGATTTTCTGGAGGCTTATTTTGTGTATAAGGTCCCTTTTTGGGTGGCATGTTGGCCAAATATCACTTTTGAGTCTTGATTTTGAGGTGGTTCTGCTAGACAATATTTATTATGTTCTATCTCCCAATTTTCGGCCCTTCTGGGTATGAAAATTTCTTTTAGGTAGTTCTCTGATATTTCTTCTCTGCAATGCCGCAGGTCTGATCAAAATTGGATGTGCCAAGTGGAATTTACGGTAACTTCCTCACAACTTGCTGATTTTTGGCCTTTCCAGGAGATCTCACTTGTATAGAATGCACCGCACAAAATAATTGATATAAAATTCTTAAACTCGCACCCAAAATACTACAGACTGTCCACGATCCAATGCAACCAGTCCCACTCAATTTGGATACTCCAGTAAGAAGTTATACTTGTTTTACCTGGAACACCTTCTTGAGGCTAGTCAATAGGACTAGTCAGATACCCTATCTTACACAATGTGTATCTACAAATTTAAGATGACCCAGAAGCTGAAATTTTTACCACATATACCTTACTAATTTCTGTAAATTTTCTCCAGAGTTCAGGGTCTGAAACATTACAGAAACGTTTTTATAGCGAAAATTCCACAATGACTTATTTCAGGATGATTCCAGAACCCTATCTTGTACAGGCTGTATCTCTGAAAGTATAAGGCCTCAGAAGCTGAAATTTGAACCCAACGTACCTTGATCCGTCTAATAAATACCCTCCAAGATTTTCCTTCTGAAACGTTGTATAAAAAAAGTTATAGCGAAAATTCCACGGTGTCTCAGATGTAGCAGCGAAACCCCAAGACCTTGAGCTCTGATACCATATGTTAAGAACCAAACATCAATATAGCATGGAAAAACCTCAGGAAAAGTACTCAAGTCTTGAAACTGAGATAATTTCATATAATAAGCCTCTTCGAGGGGGAAACCTCCTTTTATCCCACTTAAATGTTCAAGTACAAGATGATTCAAAATGAAAATTTCTCCTTGCTATATATATAGGAGACTAGGAGGTAAAATTACAATTAATGGCCTAAAGCCGACATAAATAAAATAACATTACTAATATAATATGCCCCAATTAAGGGGTAATGAGCCAACATTAGGGCTTAACATTTTAGTTAGATGGTCTCATACTAATAACAATGATAAAGGGAACATCAAGGGTAGAGGCATACCTACCCTAGGTACCCCTTACCCTGGGTACCTTGGAGGTAGAGAGATACCTACTTATGATAGTTAAGTGGTTATGCATTGATATGTATGGAGGATATTTCTAGTAAATAAGGTCGATGTAGTAGTGTGAAAGCAATAAATGTGAGAAGGCTTACTGAAAATTTATCCCTACTAGAAAGTTCATTGTCTAGAATGTTCCTATGAGGTAGATAGTACTATATAAAGAATTATAAGCAATGTAATGAAGTATTATCATGAAGAATATTGTGATTGTAGCAAGAATTTATTGTGGATTGTTTTCCTTCTTAAGGAATAATTCATGGTTTTACCATAATTCAAGGGTTTTCTCTACATTATTGTGTTCATTATTTTATTATCTATTATGTGGATCTTTTATTCATAAGTTAATATCTATCTTGTATTTTTATATTTATTGATCACACTACACCTTCCCATACTAGAGTCTCAATCAAAAAATAGATATCCATGCAACTAGAATATGAAGAGGAAGATGAGGGATGCACTAAAAAAAAACAAGATGTAAAACAAATAATGAGAGGAGGGAAGAGGCTACAAATAGGTAAAAAACATTAGGATCCCATGCAACACTCTCAAATTCCTTTCGTAGTGGAAACAAAACCCCTCAAATAATGCAATCAAGTTTCTCTCCTATAATTCGATGGGATTGGGCACTACAAGGAAGCAAGAAGTAATAGGAGACTTGATTCATTCAAAAATACCAAACATAATTATTCTCTAAGAAACCAAATTGGAAGTGTAATCACTTCAACAAATTAGCAATACAATGTAGAAGCACAGTGATAACTTGGGGAGTCTTAGTGGGAATTTGTACCCTATGGGATCTGCTGATATTTAAGTTCCTACACCATCAAGACATGCAACAATGTTTGTATACCCTTTTTGTAAACAAGAAAAGAGGACCACAAATTCATTTTTTCAACATACATGCACCAATGCATCATAGGGAGAAACAAGAATGTTGAATGTCCCTTTAAATTTTTTGGGATTCACTACCTATCTACAACAGATTCTTGGTAGGTGACCTAAACTTAGTAGTATCCCCTATTGAAAAGAGAGAAGTGATATTTGTTCATGACCCCTCACATGAATTTGTTGACGATCTTATGGTGGATTAGGATTTATTTGACCCCAAGCTAGGATAACAAAAGTAAACTTTGAGCAAAAAAATTCTAGGGTCGGGGCACAATTTAGAAGGTTAGATTGATTCTTCATATAGATATCTTTCCTTCTTGGCAATATGAAAATCCAATCCCATATCATTACATCAATAACTTATTATCATAAGTAGGTATCTCTCTACCTCCAAGTGGAAGAAGATTAGAGGCATGCCCCCTTCAAATTCAATATGCTATGACTACAACATTAGGAATCCTAGGAGGTCATTCACCAAGCTTAATCTATCCTAGTGCAAGGATCCACCTCCTTTGTATGGAGGTGGAATATCAAATAGAATAAGGGTTGGATCAAGGAGTGGGGTAGGTAGTTTTTTGTCCCTTTGATGAAGGAGAGAGACAATATTCAAGAAAAATTTGGATATCTACAATCCCTCATGGAAATACAAAAAATCGTAGAGGAAATGATAGTCAAGGAAAGGGACCTTATTGAAAAAATCCACAGATTTTGCATGAATGAGGAAGAGAAATGAAGGCTTAAATTCGATGGCTACTAGTTAAAATATAGGGGAATTAATGTTATTTTTCCCATAAGCAAGTCAAGGATTCACATATTGAAAATATGTTCAAGATATTTCTATATGTGATGGATACACCTTAACTGGATTTTAAGACCCCCTCCAAGCAAAATGTGACAATTTCCAAGACTTATATATGGAAGTTCCAATGCCTCTAAACCCCTGAACTTGGAGTAACATGATTCAATCCATCCCTCCTATCATCAATATTGAAGAGAATAATTAACAATCAACCCAATAAATCATTAAGGAGGAAATAGTTCAATCCATATGGGGTCTTCATCCATACACAACCTTGGGCTTGGATGGCTTTTCAATTCATTTCTATAGGGAATACTAGTAAATAGGGAAAATTGAACTATGTAAAATGCTCAATGATTCCCAATGCATGGCCTGAATGGGGGGGATTAACTCCTCATTTTTGGCTCTTATCCACAAAGAAATAAATCCCACAACCTTCCCCATATTCCAGCCTATATCTCTGTGTAATGTTGCCTACAATATTCTCACAAAAACTATAGAAAAGCAGCTTAGTTCTCTATTTTTGAATCTAATTTTGAATATTATGGGGGTTTTCTCAAAGAATACAAATCATAAGCAACATCATTCTAGTGCATGAGGCTATTCACTCAATTCGATCCACACAAGAAAAATGTATGGTAACTAAAATTGATATGGCTAATGCTTTTGAAATATTTTTAAGTAAATCCCTCTTTATTATTCACAAGTTTGGAATCTCCCTAAATTCATTTATTGGTTTAATATATGCATCAGTATCCTTGAATAGATATTGTAGTAAATGGTAGCTTGAATTCCTTCTAGCAAATCAAGAGGACTTCACTAGGGATGACTGTTGGATTACTAAGAGGGGGGGTGAATCAGTAATAGAGCAATTTAATCAATTTTAACCATATAATGCAAGTGTTATATCAGTGTAGCATTATCATCCAATAATTGCAGAGTAAATAAACAATGAACAAATGAGCAATCATACACATACACAATACACCAGTGTTTTTACGTGGAAACCCAAAGCGGGAGAAAACCACGGAATGTTTTTTCTTATATGTCTTGAAGAATTACATTCATTGGAATCACCAACTTCCTTTGTTTTCCAGCTGAATTGAAAGGAAGCTCCAACCCCCTAGTTTCTCAGGCTACAACCTGAGGGAAGCTCCAACTCCCTAATTCTCTGGCTACAACTAGAAGGAGGCTACAACCCCCTAAGTTCTCCGACTACAATCGGAAGGTGGCTAAAACCACCTATCCTTGCCCCGTCCAACCGCCCTGAAATATAAATGCCAAATGTAGACAACCTGTCACTGTCACTGTCAACCTGTACCAATAACTTGTAACAACCTATACCAATCAACCTGCACCAAACAACCTGTACCAATAACCTGAACCAACACATACCATGCATCAACCATGCATCAACCTTGACTCATCAAGATGTACCAACATCATCAAAATATGCACCTCATGTATGTGAAAACTCATCAACTATACACCTCATGTATGTGTCAACTCATCAACTACTTGTCTCAACCATGTACCCAACATGTACTTCAACCATATACCAAAGACATACACCAATATAACCATCAAAAGTTATCTAACAATTCATCACTCTATCCATAAACCAAATACCATAAACCCTTAAATCAAACCATGTGCCACAACCTCATTGTTATGTAGTCTCAAGCTAAACCAAAAGCTTCAGCAACACATCACAACCAAAAGACCAATACCCATATGCCAAATACCAACAACAAAATACCAACTGTGTCCCTCAACAAATCTGATATATGCAGCAATATTGAACATCCAATACCATCTCAAGAGATAAACCCTAGCTCACAAAACATACCTCAAATAAGATGTGTCATATCTCTCATAAATAGATCCCAACCATGTTGTTGTTGCTATTTGTCTACCGCACTTTACCTGTCGTGATTTTTCTGCCGCACTTTTTCTGCCACGATTTTTCTATCACACTTTTTCTTCCACAATTTTTCTGTCGCACTTTTTCTGTCGCACTTTTGTTGCCGCACTTTTTCTGCCACACTTTTCATGCCGCACTTTTCTCTATCAATAATACCTACCCAAATAACCTTTCACAAAATAGATATTCAATGATATTCAATAGGTTTGAGTGTGATTAAATGAGAGAGCCTTGCCTCTTATTTATACTTTCATGTAGCATCCCACTTTCCTTATTTTAGGGAGTTCTCCACTAACTTTATTATTTAAATAATTTCTTTTGCAAACACTTTGACTACTTTGACCTTTTGGGGCTTCTAGATGACTCATGAGGGTTCCCCAACTTCACATGGCCATAAATCTCTAACCATGAGGAGTTATGTGACGTTCCACATACCACCGGAAATGGCATGACATTTACTATCCATCTAGAATAGTATTACTTGCAAATATATCAAAACTCATACCATTATCCATCAAACAAACTTGTGTCCATTACTCAAACCTTTGTGCTACCAGAATTTGCTACCAGACTTTCTTCAAGGGTTGACATCAATGAAAACCAACCCAATTAATCAACAATCTCCCCCTTTGGCATTGATGGAAACACTCTGATGAAATATTGAAGTCATTTAATGCAATACTGAAGTCATATCACTCATGCTCCCCCTATGACCATCGCTCCCCCTGGAACCATGCCTCTGTGTTTTGCATGTGATAAATCTCTCCCCCTTTGTCATCAATGGAAAAGGTATCTTTCCATCTGGGGCTGCTCCCCCTAACTGAACTATCCTTGGGGATACTCCACATGACTGAACTCTTCCTGAAACTGATATCCTGACCTGAATTGTCATATTCATGGTGCTTCCTCCTGTAAATATAAGACATAAGATAAGCATTCATTTTAGAGTAGAAATTACTCTGAGTCTCTAGCAAAGATATTCAAAGGCTTCTCGTGGAAGTGGTTTTTTAAAGATGTCTGCCACTTGTTCTTTTTTTCCCACATATTCAACTATGATGTTCTTCTTTGCAACCTGTTCCCATAAAAAGCGATACTTTATTGGAATGTGCTTCCTCTTGGAGTGCATCATTGGGTTCTTTGAGATATTGATGACGCTTGTATTATCACAATAGATTGGAATAGGCTCATCATACTCGACCTATATATCTGTCAGAGTTTGTTTCATCCATAGAACCTGTGTACAACATGTTGTTATTGCAATATACTCTGCCTCAACTGTAGATAAGGATATTGATGATTATTTCTTGCTTAACCATGATACTAAACACTCACCCAAGTAGAACGTTGCTCCATTGGTGCTTCGTCGGTCATCAATGCAACCTGCCCAATCAGCAATCTGTGTAAGAAATAAATGATAGATCCTTTCTTTTTTGATACCATAATCCAAACTCTTATGTTCCTTTGAGATATCTGAAAATTCTCTTCACTGTTAATACATGTGATTCCTTTGGTGTTGCTTGAAATCGTTCCACCTATCCAACTGCCTACATTACATATGGTCTGGATGTTGTCACATACAGTAAGATATCAATCATTGACCTATATTGTATTTGGTCTTTAGACTTTGAATCATCATCTTTTCTCAACTTTCAACTAGTTTGCATAGGAGTGGTAATTGGTTTGCAATCTTCCATTCCAAACCTATTTATAATTTCTTTGATATACTTAGTTTGAGAAATAAAAATTCCTTGGTCTCTTTGATGTATCTGAAGACCAAGAAAGAAGGATAGTTCTCCAAGTAATGAAATTTCAAATTAATTCTTCATATCCTTTGCAAATTTCTAGCTTAACATGTCATCGGTACTTCCAAAAATAATATCATCAACATAAACTTCAATTAATAAAATACTATCTTGAGTTACCTTGATGTAGAGGTTGTTGTCTGCACTTCCTTTTCTGAACCCTGCCTACTGTAGATATTTATCCAGTCTAGAGTATCATGCTCTAGGAGCATGTTTTAGACCATACAAGGCCTTCTTCAATTTACACACATAATCTGTGTTCTCTGAAAACCGAAATTCTTCTGGTTGTTCAATGTAGACTTCTTCTTCAAGTTCCTCGTTCAGAAAAGATGATTTCATATCCATCTAATACACTTTAATATTCTTGGAGCATGCATAAGCTAGGAGCAATCAGATTGCTTCCATTCTGGCAACTGGAGAAAATGTCTCTTCAAAGTCTATTCCTTCAACCCGTGTGTATCCTTTACATACCAATCTAGTTTTTTTCCTTGTAACCTGTCCATATTCATTCAATTTATTTCTGAATACCCACTTTGTGCGAATCATATTCTTATTCTTTGGTCTTGGAACCAATTCCCAAGTGTTATTCTTCTCTATTTGATCTAATTATTCATCCATGGCCTTATTCCAAAATTCATCCTTCATGGCCTCTTCAAAAAAAATTGGCTCAATCGTAGATGGGAGTGTTAGGTGTGTTTGTTCTAGTGAACGGATTCTTCTTCTAGTCTCAACTACTGCATCTTTATTTCCGATAATATGATCTGAAGGATGATTCTTTTGTACTCGTTTTTTAGGTGTCTTTGGAGGCACTTGTTGAACTTTCTCTTCTACTTTTGTCTGATCCTCTTCATCTCCCCCTTCTACTTCTTCTTCATCTTTTGCTTCTTCTTCGTAAAGTTGTTCCATTGATTCATTTTCTTCTTCCTTTAATTCGTGTCCACCTATTTCATCAATTGTTATTCTACAACATTGTTCAACCTCAAATTGTAACACTTGTATGATTTCCTTGTACTTGAGTAACCAACAAGTACTCCTTTGTCCACACGAGAGTCAAACTTTCTCATTCTTCCGTCTTCTCTTTTGATGTAGCATTTGCTTCCAAATACTCTGAAGTGCTTCACATTTGCTGGTCTTCCTTTCCATAGCTCGTAGGGAGTTTTGTCGGTGTTGTTTTTGAGCATCACTCTGTTTCGAATGTGAACCATTGTATGCACTGCATGTGTCCAAAATATATCTATCAATTTGGAATTCATTAACATTGTTCGAGCCATTTCCTGTACTGTCATGTTCTTTCTTTCAACAACTCCATTCTGTTGAGGTGTCCTAGCAATGGAGAATTTCCTTTTTATTCCATGCCTGCTGCAGTAGTCCATAAATTCTTTTGAAGTGAACTCTCCTCCATTATCAGATCTCAAACATTTGATTTTTGAATCCATTTCATTTTCAACCATTTCCTTATAGACCTTGAAGTTTTCAAAATCTTCTGACTTACTCTTGAGAAAGAAAACTGCAGTCATTCTTGTATAATAATAAACTAATAACATAAAGTATTTCTCACCTTTTAAACCCTTTGTTGTAGTTGGTCCAACTAGATCATTATGCACAATTTCCAGTGGTCTTGTTGTTGAATATTCTTTTGATTTAAACCTAGTCTTTGTTTTTTTTCCTTGTTGACAATGCTTGCATAAAGTGTTGGTTGGTTTCGTAATCTGGGGCATTTCTCTAACTGATTCCTTTTCGATGACTTTGATAAGGCTATCAAAGTGCATGTGACCCATTCTTCTATGCCATATCCAACTTTCATCTTCTTTTCCTAAACAACACTTTTCATTTCCAATTTCACTTAGTATATATATATATATATATATATATATATATATATATATATATATATATATATATATATATATATATATATATATGTTGCTTGAAGTTCTTGTAGTTGTTGCAATTAATTTTCCTGAACCTTCTTTTCTTATCTTGCACTTTTGTGAATAGAAAGTAACTTTATGAACTTGGGCACACATTTTACTCACACTTAGAATATTATGTTTCATATCTTCTACTAGTAGAACATTTTCTGCCTTGGTATTCTTGTTTCCATTTATGACTGTGCATTTTCCAATGATTTTAGTTGAATCATCATTTCCGAAGGAAATTGATCCATCTCTTTCCTTTCTTAATGTAAGAAACTTGTCTTTATCACTTGTCATGTGTTTTTAACAACCATTATCAACATACCAACCATTTTTATTCTACTTAGCTTGTAGAGAGAGTGTGCATTCTCCATTGCTATATTGATTATTCTTTCTTATCCATGTTCTCTTATGAGGTTCATGTCTGTGATTGTTGTTGTTATGTTGTGGTTCTCTAGGAGGAACTGACATTCTGCAATCTTTGACCATGTGTCCAAAGTTGCTACTTGTAGCATTCCACTTTAGTGCTCAATGATTAAAACTTGTTGTAACGTATTCTATGTGTTTCACTAGGCCTTCTTGGATAACCTTTTTGTTTATAACTTTAAAAGTTGTTGATGTTCCTGATGTTAGCTCTGCAATTCATAGTTTTATGTCCAAAATTATTATATGCATAACATAAACCAAAAAAGATAGTTTGATAACTGGGAGTTGAAGATATTCTGAAAGGATTTTCTCTTCTAAATCCTTCTTCTTCCCGAGGCCTATCTGTCGATTGTTGATTTTGAAATCTGAATCTTCTCCGTGGAGGAGTGTCCCTATAATCTTCATTGTAGATCTTCCTGTCCCCTTTGATTTTTTCTGCATAGATTTTTGGATATGTTTCTGCATAGATTTTTGGATATGTTTCTTGCTCTGTTGTTTTGGATCTTGATCCCTTTTCTGTCTGATTGTATCCAAGTTCGGACTTTTCATGATGAGGTTTGTAACTCAAAAGCCCTCATCAATTTCATCATCCAAATCTGATTTGTAACTCTGTAATAGACCTGGTGTATATGATCACATTCCTACAAATCTTCCTTAACTTTAAAAACAAGAGACTATTATTTTCATCAAACTTTTCTTTAGTCTCACATGCCTAGTTTTGGATTAGTCAACAACCCTAACTTGAAGTAATCATAACTTTGAACCTATAATGTATAAAGATATGAAATTGATACAAAGTGTTCTTCAATGTGTTTTATGCAATTCCTCCAAGTGTCACTACTTGTAACCTCTAATAAAAGGATTTATAGCAAAAATGGCATACCTTGTTGAATTCTGGCTTATTCTAGCGAGCGACCTTATAGAGCGTGCCCCGCACAAAATATTTAATGAAATGATATGAAAATGTTACACATCATACTATAGACTTTAACCTAACCAAAAACAATTGTCTCACTCAATTTGGATCTGTTATGAAGAATTTATGACGTTTTTACCCGAAACACCTGATTTTGACTAGTTTCAGGACTGACCACAAACCCTATTTTCCATGGAGTGTAACTCCCAAAATACAACGAACCACAACCTGAATTTTTTTCCACAAATACTTGGATATGTTTTCTCACTTGCATAGCAATTTGACGGTCTGAATCATTATAGAAAAAATGTTATAGAGAAAATCGTGAGATGACTTGTAAATAACATACCTTAGAAAGCACCATCAAAAAAATTTATCCTTCCTTGCATTGCGGCCCTCTTTTCTTCACCTTCACTCAGAATTCTGGTTTAGATATCCTTGGTTACCTCAAACACATATATATATTCAATATGCTCAAGTGTTATTCAAAATAAAGAGCCTTGTCTCTTATTTATACTCTCCAAGTAGCTTCCTTAAAAACATCTTCTAGGTCACTTGGCCCACTTTCCTTATTTTAGGGTTAGGTCCACTTCTAATTTCTCCATTAAATTTATTGTTGAAATAATTTATTTTGTATTCACTTTGAATTATAATACACTCATCACTTCACTTTATTATTTACCTTTTAAAATCTCTTAAACCACTTTGACTACTTTGACCTTTTGGGGCTTCTAGATGACATATGAGGGTCCTCCAACTTCGTAAGGCCATAACTCTCAAACCGTGAGGAGTTATGTGAAATGGCATGACATGTACTATCTATATAGAATAATGTTATCTGAAAATATATCATAACTCATATCGTTACCCATCAAACAAACTTGGGTCCATTACCCAAACCTAGGGTCTCCAACTTCTCATGGCCATAACTCTCTAACCGTGAGGAAGTATGTGGCGTTCCACATACCACCGGAAATGAAATGACAAGAATTATTCATCTAGGATATTTTCCCTGACAAAATCACTTTCATTCATCTCATTATTTCACAATTAAGCATGGGTTCTCTTACTCCACAAAGCGTCTTCCTGTGAAATCTTTCACCATAAGGGGACCACTTTGGAGTTCATCCATATTTACTTCTTATCAACCATGAAAAAACAATAGTGATTCATATTTACATCAAACAATATTGGGTGCATTACCCAAGCCTTTGTGCTATGGGGATTTCTTCAAGGGTTTACATCGATGACAACCAACCTTAATCAACAATCTCCCCCTTTGGCATTGATGGCAACACTCTGATGCAATACTGAAATCATATCACTCATGCTCCCCCTGGAGCCATGCCTTTGTCATGTGCATCTGATAAATCTACTCCCCCTGGAACCATGCCTCTTTCCTCTACATATGATAAATCTCTCCCCCTTTGTCATCAATGGCAAAGGTATATTTCCATTCAGGGCTTCTCCCCCTGAAAAACTGTCCTCTTATGGTGCTTCCTCGTGTACATCTAAGACATATAAGATAAGCATTCAAAAAACATTTATTTTTGGAGTAGAAATAACTCCAAGTCTTTGGCGAAGATATTCAAAGGCTTCCCATGGAAGTGGTTTTGTAAAGATGTCTGTCACTTGTTCTTTTGTGCCCACATACTCAACTCTGATGTTCTTTTTTGCAACCTGTTCCATACTTGATTGGAATGTGCTTTGTCTTGGAGTGCATCACCGGGTTTTTTGAGATATTGATGGCACTTGTATTATCACAATATATTGGACTAGGCTCATCATACTCAATCTGTATATCTGTCAAAGTTTGTTTCATCCAAAGAACCTGTGTACAGCATGTTGCTGCTACAATATACTCTGCCTCGGCTGTAGATAGAGATACCGATGATTGTTTCTTGCTTAGCCATGATACCAAACACTCACCTAAGTAGAGCGTTGCTCCACTGGTACTTCATCGATCATCAATACAACCTTCCCAATCTGCATCTTTGTAGGCAATAAGTGATAGATCTTTTCCTTTTGAATACCATAATCCAAACTCTTATGTTCCTTTGAGATATCGGAAGATCCTATTTACTGTTAATACATGTGATTCCTTTGGTGCTTCTTGAAATCATGCCACCTGTCCAACTGTCTGCATTACATCTGGTATGGATGATGTCACATATAGTAGGCTGCCAATCATTGACATATATTGCCTCTGATCTGTAGACTTTGAATCATCATCTGTGCTCAACTTACAACTGGTTTGCATGGGAGTGATAGCTGGTTTGCAATCTTCCATTCTGAACCTCTTTAGCATTTCTCTGATATACTTGGTTTGAGAAATAAAAATTCCTTGGTTTCTTTGACGTATCTGAAGTCCCAGAAATAAGGATAGTTCTCCAAGTAACAACATTTCAAATTCATTATGCATGTCTTTTGCAAATCTTTGGCTTAACCTGTCATCATCACTACCAAAAATAATGTCATCAATATAAACTTCAATTAATAAAATATTACCTTGACTTACCTTGATGTAGAGGTTGATGTCTGCACTTCATTTTATGAACCATGCCTGCTGCAGATACTTATCTAATCTGGAGTACCATGCTCTAGGAGCCTATTTTAGACCATACAAGGCCTTCTTTAATTTACACACATAGTCTGTGTTCTCTGACAACTGAAATCCTTCTGGTTATTCAATGTAGACTTCTTCTTCAAGTTCTCCATTCAGAAAAGCTAATTTTATGTCCATCTGATATACTTTAACATTTTTGGAGCATGCATAAGCTAAAAGCAGACGGATTGCTTCCATTTTGGCAACTGGGGAAAATGTCTATTCAAAGTCGATTCCTTCAATCTATGCATATCATTTACATACCAATCTAGTTTTGTTCCTTGTAACATGTCCATCTTCATTCAATTTATTCCTAAAAACCCATTTTGTGTCGATCACATTCTTATTCTTTGGTCTTGGAACCAATTTTCAAGTGTCATTTTTCTCTATTTGATCCAATTCTTCATCCATGGCCTTATTCCAAAATTCATCCTTGTTGGCTTCTTCAAAACAGTTTGGTTCAATTGTAGATAAGAGTGCTAGGTGTGTTTGCTCTGGTGAACAGATTTTTCTTCTAGTCTCAACTCATGCATCTTTGTTTCCAATAATCTGATCTGAAGGATGATTCTTCTATACTCATTTGCTAGGTGTCTTTGAAGATACTTGTTGAACTTGCTCTTCTACTTCTGTCAGATTCTCTTCATCTTCATCTTCCTCTTCTTCTTCTTTTTTATCTTCTTCTTCAAAAAGTTGTTTCATTGATTTCTTTTCTTCTTCCTTTGATTATGGTATGCATGTTTCATCAATTGTTACGTTGATGCATTCCACAACTTTGTTTAATCTTAGATTGTAACACTTGCATGTTTTCCTTGTACTTGAGTAACCAACAAGTGTTCCTTTGTCCACATGAGAGTCAAACTTTCCCATTTTTCCATCTTCTCTTTTGATGTAGCATTTGCTTCCTAAAACTCTAAAGTGCTTCACATTTGTTGGTCTTCCTTTCCATAGCTCGTAGGGAGTTTTATCAGTGTTGTTTCTGAGAATTACTCTGTTTTGAATGTGAACTGCTATATGCACTGCATGTGTCCAAAACATATCTGGCAACTTTGAATCCATTATCATTGTTCGAGCCATTTCTTGTACTGTCATGTTCTTTCTTTCAACAACTCCATTCTGTTGAGGTGTCCTAGCAATGGAGAATTGTCTTTTTATTCCATGATTGTTGAAGTAGTCCATAAATTCCTTTGAGGTGAATTCTCCCCCATTATTTTATCTTAAGCATTTGATTCTTGAATCCATCTTATTTTCAACCATTTCCTTGTAGATCTTGAAATTTTCAAAAGCTTCTGATTTGTTCTTGAGAAAGAAAACTGCAGTCATTCTTGTATAATCATCAACTAATAACATAAAGTAT
>ML784976.1:151695-202986 GCA_009831015.1 Picea engelmannii | reverse complement strand
ACAATTACAGAAAACCCAAATCCTTTCGTTATAGTAGTGGTCGTACTAAAGTATAACGAAGCACATCGGTTAGGAGAAAACAAAATGAAATGCAGTCGTGATGGATTAAGGAAGACATAAAGATATGGTAAAGACAATATCAATTGTGGGTAAGGAACATACATAATGAAATCCAAACAAATTTAACACAGCTGAAGGAGAGGAAAACATGCTGAAAGAAATCAACTGTGATGAATCTCACAGTCACAAGGAAAAATCATCTTTATTACTCCATTAATGGCTTACAAAAAACTCAGTCATTACAATGAAACCCTCTTGACAGAGGTTTTCCCTCAGTGTTGCGCTCATGCGCCCCCCTTTTGTTTTTACATACAATAGTCTTTTAAAAGAAAAAATGAAACTCTCGGCGTTCCAGGAATCTGAAACGGTTCATCTTCTGGACCCGCGACTGCTAGATGTTCTGTCGTATGCTCTACAGGATACTCGAACCGCTACTAATTGCTTTGACAAGTGGACAGAATGATCCGTGCAGTTGTAACGGATTTCTCCCTGGTTGCCCGTCAATTCTATAATCATTATTCTTAATAATGAAATCAAGCCCACTCTGTAGAAATTATCTCTTTTGGCTCGATTCCTGAACGGCTTCTGACAATACAGCCTTCCTTCTCGCCGGGCGATTCTTTTAAGTTCACTCCGGACAAATGTATTTTGGAAATTCTTCCAAGGACCGTTGATGTGCGTTTTGGCCAGAAGAATGGACGACAGAGGCATTGGTCCATAATTAAACGCAAAGCAGTAAATGCACATTTGTCACCATCATCATCTTGATCCTCCACCCAAAGATTTCACAGTACTGTTGGCGGCCGATTATTGGCTTCCACAGAAGGTTGGTGCGTCTCCTCTGTGTCCACATTATTCTTTGGTGGCTTCATGAAGCTGCTCAATCAATCTGTTGCGTAGTCATTTGAGTAGTGGTGGAGTTGCAGTCGGCATGGATATATCATCCAACAGAGATGTTGTCGAAACGTATTTGTTAAATATGTCCAGTATTTCTACTCCTTTCTCAAATTCCACTTGTTGGGTGTCTCGACCATACTCCGTGTTTAATACAACTTACCATGTTCTCCCTACTATAAGACTTTATAACAAAAAACTTGGCATTCGAAAAATACTCTCTGCTAAATCCTGATGTTGCATATGCATTTGAATGCTCGTGGGGTTCTGCATGACCTTCACCTTCACCTTGAAGTTGGATGGACCTTTCGCCCTCGCTGATTCTCGGTCTCATCAATAGCTCTTCGATGTTGTCCATAACTTGGGACAATGATGTATTATTATTATTAGTAGTACTGGTAGTGGTAGTAGTATAATTATTGTCCCTCAACCCTCCTCTATTCCAAACAAGAATAGCATTATCCTTGTCATTTTTTTAAATCCACCGGTACAGATAACAGGCTCTTAGAAGACTTTGAGCCCTCCAAATTCCAATTCACTTATCCAGCTTGTTGTCATTTTCCTTCTCTGCAAGACCTCCTTATCCCCTTGGGAGCTTGAACAAGAGAAAATACAGAAATTGTATCCATAGAAGTTGGTACATTCAAGACTATGTCCAGATTTTCTGTAAATGCCATCGAAAGATGCATCGTCGCCAGTTTTCCATAAAAGCAGCCAAGACATCCATTACCTGACTCTGGTTACTTTTGATTGATAAGCGCTCACACTTGTAACAAAATCATGAGTTCAAGCATCTTCACTAGCTGGCATTTCATTACTTGCATCAAGTTTTGTCCAAGACAACCATTGATTTCATGGCTGAGGTGGGTGAAGTGAACAAGGCAATAGTTGAACATGTTGTCTAAGAAGGATGAGATAGATGTTCGTCAGTATGATAATCTAACAGTTGAAGCTATGAGTTTAAAATTGATGGTGAGGGGCCTCTCTGCTAAAAACTTGAACCATAAAGAAACTTCGTATCAAACCTTGCCCTTCTTAATTGATCAGCTCCCAATGCATTGATGACATTCCCAAATGCCAGCAGCCCCTTGTTAATGTGAATAAATGAGAACCAATTTGTACCTTGGGCAACATAGTCGATTTTGATATATGTTACAACAATACCAATTGTTGGATTACTGAGAGGGGGGTGAATCAGTAATAGCATAATTATAATCCTGATTCTTCAAATGTTATATCAATGTAGAATTATTATCCAATAATGAGCAGTAAGAAATAAACAATCACACACATACACAGTACACAGTACACCAGTGTTTTACGTGGAAACCCAAATTGGGAGAAAACCATGGAATGATTTTTCTTATATGTCTTGAAGAATTACATTCATTGGAAGCACCAACTTCCTTTGTTTTCTAGCTGCAACTGGAAGGAGGCTCCAACCCCCTAGTTTCTCAGGCTACAACCTGAGGGAAGCTCCAACTCCCCAATTCTCTGGCTACAACCCCCAATGTTCTCCGGCTACAACTGGAAGGTGGCTACAACCACCTGTCCTTGCCCTATCCTACCACCCTGAAGTAGAAGTAGAATGATGGAACCACTATCACACTATCACTGTGAGATATATTGTTGTAAACCTGTACCAATAAATCTGAACCATGCATCAACCATGCATCAACCTGTAATCAACCTGTACCATAAAAAAGTGTATCCAATCATGTACCAAGTATGTACCAATCATGTGTCAACTACTCATCAATATGCACCAACATCATCAACTATACACCTCATGTATGTGCGCCAACTCATCAACTACTTGTCTCAACCATGTACTCAACATGTACCACAACCAGAAGCCCTCGTCAATTTCATCATCCAAATATGATTTGTAGCTCTATAATAGACCTAGTGTATATGATCACATTCCTGCAAACATTCCTTAACTTTAAAAACAAGAGACTAACATTTTCATCAAACTTTTCTTTAGTCTCACATGCCTAGTTTTGGATTAGTCAACAACCCCAACTTGAAGTAATCATAACTTTGAACCTGTAATGTATAAATATCCGAAACTGATACAAAATGTTATTCAGTGTGTTTTATTCAATTTCTCCAAGTGTCAGTACTTGGAACCTCTCAGAAAAGGAGTTATAGCAAAAATGGCATACCTTATTGAATTATGGCTTATTCTAGAGAGCGACCTTGTAGAGCGTGCCCCGCACAAAATATTTGATGAAATGATCTAAAACTATTACACAGAATACTACAAAATAAACCCTAACCCAAAAAAAAATTATCACTGAATTTGGATCTGTTATGAAGAATTTATGACGTTTTTACCCGAAACACTTGATTTTGACTAGTTTCAGGACTAGCCACAAACCCTATTTTCCACGGAGTGTAACTCCCAATATACAATGACCCACAAGATGAATTTTTTTCCACAGATACTTGGATATGTTTTCTCACTTTCATAAGAATTTCACAGTCTAAATCATTACATAAAAAAATTTATAGCGAAAATGGTGAGATGGCCTGTAAATAACATACCTTACAAAGCACCATCAAAAGAATTTATCTTTCCTTGCATTTCAGTTTTCTTTTCTTCACCTTCACTCAGAATTCCAGTTTAGATATCTTTTGTTATCTCAGACACATATAGATATTCAATATTCTCAAGTGTGATTCAAAAGAGAGAGCCTTGCCTCTTATTTATACTCTCCAAGTAGCTTCCTTAAAAACATCTTCTAGGTCACTCGGCCCACTTTCCTTATTTTAGGGTTGGGTCCACTTCTAATTTCTCCATTAAATTTATTATTGAAATAATTTATTGTGTATTCACTTTGAATTATAATACATTCATCACTTCACTTTATTATTTACCTTTTAAAATCTCTTAAACCACTTTGACTACTTTGACCTTTTGGGGCTTCTAGATGACATATGAGGGTCATCCAGCTTCGTAAGGCCATAACTCTCAAAACGTGAGGAGTTATGTGATGTTATACATACCACCAGAAATGGCATGACATGTACTATCCATATAGAATATTATTATCTCAAAATTTATCATAACTCATACAGTTACCCATCAAACAAACTTGGGTCCATTACCCAAACCTGGGGTCTCCAACTTCTCATGGCCATAACTCTCTAACCATGAGGAATTATGTGACGTTCCACATACCAACGGAAATGAAATGACAAGAACTATCCATATAGGATATTTTCCCTGACAAAATCACTTTCCTTCATCTCATTATTCGACAATTAAGCATGGATTCTCTTACTCCACAAAGCGTCCTCCCGTGAGAGCTATCACCATAAGGGAACCACTTTGGATTTCATCCATATTTACTTCTTATCAACCATGACAAAAAAATAATGAGTCATATTTACATCAAACAATATTGGGTCCATTATCCAAGCCTTTGTGCTACGGGGCTTTCTTCAAGGGTTGACATCAATGACAACCAACCTTAATCAACATTCTTTGGTGCATAATCTTTTCTTGAAAACTTTCTTTTTGGTTCTTTTTCTTTTATATGTTTTTTTTCTATTTGAATAATCTTCATCATTCCTCTTCTTTTTCTTATGAGGACATTTGTTAGCAAAATGACCAATATCATCACAATTAAAACAAATCAAAGGAAACTTACCTTTATATCTGTCGGTGGTTCCCTTGTTCAATCTTTTAACAAAGTTGGTCATTTCTTAATCATCTTTCGAGATGTCACTGTTGTTGCTATGTTATTTTTCCTTTTGCTTTGACCTTTTGGATGATTTGAAAGTTGCTTCTTTATATATGGATTTTCATGTTCAGTTCTCATTTCATATGTTGCGAAGATTCCATGTAGTTTGTCCATGCTTATTTAGTCTAGATCTACTCTTTCTTCTAGTGTTGATATCTTAGGATCAAATCTCATAGGGAGAAATCTTAGTACCTTTTGAACAATTACAGATTCTTTAATTTATTCTCCCAATCCTATGATTGTATTTACTGTTTCATCGACTCGTAATAAGTAAGTTGCAATATCCTCATCTTCCTTCATCATTAGTTATTCGAACTGACCTCTGTAAGTTTGAAGCTTTGCTTCTTTGACTTTTAAATCCCCTTCATAAATATTTTGAAGCTTGTCCCAGATATATTTAGTGGATTTACAATGTATAAATTTGGTGTAAATGGATTCACAAAGACCATTCAAAAGTTCATTTGTGGCTTTGGAATTATTTTGCCTGATTTTTATTGCTCTTTCATTTGTCGGTGGAACTGTTGGTTCTTTGTATCCATCTACAATTGATTTTCAAATTTCAAATCCTTGTGCATATATATATGTTTTCATCCTTCTACTCCAAAATGCATACTTCTATCCATCAAACTGTGGTATTCCATTTTTATACATGTTGTTGCTCTCCATGATCTATCTTTCAGTGGTTAAACTGATTTCCGAAGGAACCTGCCCTGATATCAATTGTTGGATTACTGAGAGGGGGGGTGAATCAGTAATAGAGAAATTTAATCATTTTTAACCATATAATGCAAGTGTTATAGCAGTGTAGCATTATCATCCAATAATTGCAGAGTAAATAAACAATGAACAAATGAGAAATCATACAGATACACAGTACACCAGTGTTTTTACGTGGAAACCCAAAGCGGGAGAAAACCACGGAATTTTTTTTCTTATATGTCTTGAAGAATTACATTCATTGGAAGCAGTAACTTCCTTTGTTATCTAGTTGCAACTGGAAGGAGGCTCCAACCCCCTAGTTTCTTAGGCTACAACCTGAGGGAAGATCCAACTCCCTAATTCTTTGGCTACAACCAGAAGGAGGCTACAACCCCCTAAGTTCTTCGGTTGCAAACGGAAGGTGGCTACAACCACCTATCCTTGCAATGTCCAACCGTCCTGAAATATAAATGCCAAATGTAGACAACCTGTCACTGTCACTGGATCAACCACTTCCACTGTCAAAATGTCACTATCAACCTGTACCAATAACTTGTAACAACATGTACCAATCAACCTGCACCAAACAACATATACTAATAATTTAAATCAACATGTACCATGCATCAACCATGCATCAACCTTGATTCATCAAGATGTACCAACATCATCAACTATACACCTCATGTATGTTCCAACTCATCAACTATACACCTCATGTGTGTGCCAACTCATCAACTACTTGTCTCAACCATGTGCCCAACATGTACCTCAACCATATACCAAAGACATACACCAATATAACCATTAAAAGTTATCTGACAATTCATCACTCTATCCATAAACCAAATACCATAAACCCTTAAATCAAAACATGTGCCACAACCTCATTGTTATGTAGCCTCAAGCTAAACCAACAACTTTAGCAACACACCACAACCAAAAGACCAATACCCATATGCCAAATACCAACTGTATCCCTCAACAAATCTAATATATGCAGCAATACTGAACATCCAATACCATCTCAAGAGATAAACCCTAGCTCACAAAACATACCTCAAACAAGATGTGCCATATCTCTCATAAATACACCCCAACCATGTTGTTGCTACAATTTTTCTACCATGATTTTTATGCCGCACTTTTTCTGCCGCGATTTTTTGCCGCACTTTTTCTGCCGTGATTTTTCTGTCGCACTTTTTCTGCCGCACTTTTTTTATCGCACTTTTGTTGCCGCACTTTTCCTGCTGCACTTTTCCTGCCGCACTTTTCCTGCCGCATTTTTCTTTATCAATAATCCCTACCCAAATAACCTTTCACAAAATAGATATTCAATGATATTCAATAGGTTCGAGTGTGATTAAATGAGAGAGCCTTGCCTCTTATTTATACTTTCATGTAGCATCCCACTTTCCTTATTTTATGGAGTTCTCCATTAACTTTATTATTTAAATAATCTCTTTTGCAAACACTTTGACTATTTTGACCTTTTGGGGCTTCTAGATGACTCATGAGGGTTCTCCAACTTCACATGGCCATAACTCTCTAACCATGAGGATTTATGTGACATTCCACAAACCACCGGAAATGGCATGACATGTACTATGCATCTATAATAGTATTACCTGCAAATATATCAAAACTCATACCATTATCCATCAAACAAACTTGGGTCCATTACCCAAACCTTTGTGCTGCTGGAATTCGCTATCGGACTTTCTTCAAGGATTGACATCAATGACAACCAATCTAATTAATCAACTTAGTTCTATATTGTTGAATCTAATTTTGAATATTAGGGGGGTTTTCTCAAAGAATACAAATCATAAGCAACATCATTCTAGTGCAGGAGGTTATTCACTCAATTCAATCCACACAAGAAAAATGTATGGTAACCAAAATTTATATGGCTAATGCTTTTGAAATATTTTTAAGTAAATCCCTCTTTATTATTCACAAGTTTGGAATCTCCCTAAATTCATTTATTGGGTTAATATATGCATCGGTATCCTTGAATAGATCTTGTAGTAAATGGTAGCATGAATTCCTTCTAGTAAATCAAGAGGACTTCACTAGGGTTGACCACTCTTTCCAATGCTTTATGTTTTGATTTCAAAGTTGTTGGGATGAAATCTTGACAATGCTAGATTACAAGGGTTTCTACCCACAATAAATATTGTTGATGGAGTGAAATCCATCAACTATTCCCATTTTTTTGGCAACGCCCTATTGATAGTAGAAGCCACAGTTGTTATAGCTCATATATTCAGGGGTATTTTAGATAATTGTCTTGATACATCAAGCGGACTTATGAACAAACATAAAAGAAACATATATGGGTGGAACACACCTCTAATAACCTTGCATAGTACATCATGGGTCTTGAAATTCTCATTGGACTATTAGTGAAATACCTTTAAATATCTGGGGGGTTTCATTTATGACCCTAAAGGAAGAAAAGACCCAGAATATGCTTGGGGATTTGGTATCAACACAAATAATGAGGAAAAATTTCTCACTATTTTGCAAGGCCTCATTTATCTTAAATAAAATGAGTTTGTACAGTTATGATGAATGGTAGTTCTATGATAATCAAAATATTTATATATCACTAGACTCTCACACTCAACCTTCCTCTTTCTAGACTCTTTTAATGAGTAATATCTATTAGGGGATAATTTAATGCAATAGAATTCTATTGTGTCCTTTGCAACCTCAACTCCCAAGTAGATAAGCAAGAAAATGTGGGGCTACTCCTTGGAGAGGTGTGTCTAAGCACAAAAGAAGGAGGCATAACATTATTTACCATTTCCCCCCTTCCATGAATAACATTGAAGAGGATACTATCACTCCAAAAAACATCCTAGCATGTGGAAGGTGAGAATTAGGAAATTAACCATACAACACCACCTTACCTCATACTCTCATCACCCCTCTCTTACGTAAATATTCCCCTTCGGACAAGTGAACTTTCCCTTGGATTACTGACCCCTATACCAAGACAGAAACAATCATTTGGACACTACCATTCCTATAATCTCATTTTTCTTATCCAAAAAGAGAGGATAAGGTAAAGTAAGATGTACTATGTTTACGACATTTGTCCTAGATGATCCTATCTGCAAGCTTGATCAAATTCATGGCGCAAATCAATACCTGCAATGAACAACAAGAAACAAGTGACTCCCTTCTACTCTAATGGATTAGGCAAAGAAAATTCATCTATGCAAATCAAATTAAACATAGACAAGCACATGAAACCACATACTTGAAGTAAATAGGCCAAGTATATTAAATGAGAACAAAGAGAACTTACAGACCATGAATGATGTCAATTTCAACTCCTCCAATCTCTCCTCGTCTAACCCTTGAAAGAATCCCACTATCATAAGTCTGATATCTCCAATCTACCTCCAGAATAAAAGGTTTTATACCTCTAATATTTCTCTTCTTCTCCATGGAAATCCCTCATTATATAGGATTTGAAGGCTTAACTGCCATGGAAAAGATCACTCACTAGATCCACTAAAAAGGGATCTCCAAGATTTTTAGGGAGAAAATATCTTTCAAGTATTTTGAGGAAATATCTCTCAAGATCCACCAAATTAGGATTTTGGTTTGAGAAAATATCTCAACCATCCATGAGATTCTCAACCTCTCCTTGAGATTAGGAAAATAAATGTGAGGTGGATTCTCACACTAAATTAATTTCCTTTTTATGAATATTAATAAATAAGTCATGTGCACATAATATTTTGACCTTCATATGAATAATAACGAAAAATTCATATGATATATTTCTCTACCACTTTGACTAGGGATTGTGACAAAAAAAAAATTATGGTGTCAAGGTGTATGCAACACTTAGCAAGGTGCATATGACACTTTTACGACACTTTTGACACTTAGGATGAGGTACTTAAGTGTGGAATTTTGATGTGTAACACCCTCCTTATTCAGTGTAGTAATCAATGGTACATAGGCAGGTCATCTCTTTTGTGCGGGATGAATTCACAGATGGAATCTTTAATTTAGATTATGTTGCAGGTAGAGGGTATTGATTTTTTGTAGGAGAAAATGCTAGAAACTCAATCGGTGTTGGGCATTTCAGTCTTGGGCACCCTCACTCTTCCTGCAAGTGTGACCATGATATACTACCACTATCACAATCGGTGTTGCATCCTCTATGATTTGAAGGACATGTATAAAGGTTTGAATTAGTGTGAAAAGAATGTGGGAGAAGAGAATTGCAACATCACATACTTAACTCTACATTGGAAACATTGGAAAGAAAATTTTGAATCTCAATTGAAAGAGAATAACATGATTGGAAATTAATAAACTAATGAAACTAGGGAGCATAGACTCACTCTAAGAGAATGGGAGATAGATTATGGCCCCTTGATGACAATATTTAGGGGGATATGAGTGGATATGGACTTAACCATTTCATTAGTATAGCCTTCGGTAAGTTGGATGGTGTCCCACTTCAACCTTCCTTGGTGGGATCCTTCTTGTGTTGTAATGGGGGTCAAAGGGCCCATTAAAGTTAAATGGTGGGATCCACCATAATGATGTAATGGGGGGGAAAGAGCCCATTATAGTTAATAATAGTACAAATATGTTGGTCATTTAATATAATGTGGACTAGGTCCACCATGTTAGTTATCATGCAGTAAATGTAATATGGTCCATTCATTAATATAGAGGCAAACAATGGTTAGGGTGAGTGTTTTCTAGATAACTATAAATAAATATGGATTCATCCTTATTGAATATGTCAATCAATATCATTGTATTGGAGAATGACTCATTAAGAGTTTTCCCCCTTGAAGAGGCAATCAAACATGGGTTTGTCCTCTCATAAAATGATTATTGTTGTATGGTGTTTCCCTACCTTATGTGTTTTATGATTTAATGAATTAAAGGGGAATTTATGTCATATTCTTATTTAGAATGTTTGTTATTGATCTTCCTTATTAAAAAACATAACAAGTGAAACAGAGCACTTTATTGCGAATAAAGGAGGAAGAAATTATTTTTTTTGTTTCTATTTTGCAAATTTTTTAAGAGGAAAAATAAGGTTGCGACACTGAAATCAATTCCCAAATATTTGTATATAGAATCGAAAGAAAATATTCCCACATCTGGATTTATCTCAAAAGTATACATTGATTAAAAAAAATTCACTCGAATCAAAATCTAGAAAGTGAAGATATCACTAATTTAAAGTCAACTATTTTAGAGTCTTTTATATTACAACTACGACTCCATTTTCAGATATTGTAGAGAAAATAACTTTTTACAAGTTTCCCAAATTGAAGCTAGACCAAACATAGGTGAAAGAGAAATTCAACAAATTAATTTTGGCATATTATATGATATACTTCTGAGTCATATTGAAGAAGTTACGACCATTTTCAACCATTGCCTCAAAACACTAGCAACACCAAAGAATGGAAATGTTGAGATAAATTAGGGAGGAAGGGGTGGAATGTTGAGGAAATTTAAGGAGAAAAGGGATAGAATGTGTAAACATATTTAGGAGGCATGTGAAGCATTCCACTTCCAAGCATTGGAAGTTTTGAAAGATATTAAGGACAAGTTTGTCAGATTTCACATCTAAAGTGAATGTACCAGCATATATGACAAATAAGTATTTGCATGGTATGATTTAGAAGAAGCTTGCTAAGAATGGTATATAGAAATTTTTCACTTATGTGAAGAAAACTACTTTCAGATTCTCTTTGATGAGCATACCCCTCCATAAGAAGTGTCCATCATTGAGGGAAGTCATTAGTAGGTTATGTCTACCATTTTTTAGTTTGCAATGCTTCCTCCAGTTCTACAACCCACCTTTTGCAATTGTGCAGATGATATTTTAGCTTTGGATGGTCCTAGTATCTTGGTGGAAAGATATTTATATCTATATGACCATGGTGAGAAACTTCAAAAAAACACACAACAAATTATCGGTTTCAAATGTTATCAATGGGTAGACAACATAGTGGTCTAAAATATTTGTTTCAGCAAGTTGAGTTAACAACAGACTATAGTGGTTTGAAATATTTATTTGAGGAACAAACTTTAAATGTCAAGCAAACAAGATGGATGTAATTTTTGAGTGAATATGACTTTTATGTTAAGCATATATAAGGAAATAAGAACAAGATTATTGACACACTCAGTAGAAGGACACATGCAACGAATGCTACAACCATTAGCATGTGCAAATCATATTTGAAGAACAGAATTTTGGAAGTTGTTACTTCAGATGAGAACTACCTATAGGTAAAAGAAGGATTACTGTTAAATTTTGAGCTTGATTTTTTATGAAGATTAATTCTTTTATTTTCTTTAATACTTTGATTCCAGCTTAATACACTTCAACAATACCAAGTCATAATCGAATAGAAATAACTATGTAGATGAGTAAGCATGCACATCAACAACACATATACCCTGGGGAAACCTTGTACAAGGAGAAAAACCCCAGCAAACGATATTCCTTTATTGCATTAATAATGTAAGATCGCTTACAAATATCCACCATGAATGTTCTACTCTTAAAGAGCTTTCCAAGATGACTCTCACCTAACAAAGACCTTGCTGAAATACACCTTTGATATGTTGTCTCTATTGATGATATGCAACACGGATATGTTGCTTTGGTATGATGCCTATTTATCACTTATATGTGCCTCTATTGCTTCACCCTTAACCTACATATCAAAACTATGTTGAAGAGAGGGGTTGACCTCTGCTTATATAGGCTGAAGAGGAGAGACTCAAAATAGTAACATGTTTGCATGAGTTAATCATAACTCAGCTTCATACTTTAGTTCAAAATTAGAACTAGACTTGAGACTGGTTACAACTCAGCATTACACTTTAGTTTGAAAATAGAACTAGACTTGAGACTGGTATGCTTTAGTTCAAAAATAGAACTAGACTTGAGACTTCAATTACAACTCAGCATTACACTTTAGTTCAAAAATAGAACTAGACTTAAGACTTCAATTGCAACTCAACATTACACTTTAGTTCTAAAATAGAACTAGACTTAAGACTTCAGTTACAACTCAACATTACACTTTAGTTATAAAATAGAACTAGACTTCAGTTGCAACTCAACATTACACTTTAGTTCTAAAATAGAACTAGATTTAAGACTTCAATTGCAACTCAACATCACACTTTAGTTCTAAAATAGAACTAGACTCTTTACAAGGCAATTCGAAATTCTCTTCATGGTGGATAATGTTACACATGTCAACGCACTTGATCAATGCATTTATATCATTTGCAATATTATGAATATCATTTGTTTCTAGCTCATAGGAATTTTATATTCAACCTAACTTTTTCTAGATGCCTTAACTTTTTCTCATGGCTCACAAGGTTTGACTAGGCTCACAGAGGTTGTATGTTCCCCCTGACTTTTTCACTAGTCTGTCTATGCTCATAGAGGTTGTACATTCCCCTTGAATTTTGCACTAGATTGTCTATGCTCACAAAGGTTGTACGTTCCCCCTGAATTTTGCATTAGACTCACATAGCATCTCATTGGTCCTGACTTTTGGTTTGACTCACAGAGGTTGTAGTTCCCCCTGGCTTTTGTAAATACCTTACAAGATTGGTTGATTCTCCAAATCTTCTTGGCTAGCCTCAGGGTGGCCCATATGGCCTCTCATTGGAGAATGACTATTGATGCTACCAAATTTAACAATTACAGTAGGAAATGGTATAGTAGAAATATAAATATTGTAAGTTGGAAGAACATGGAATTCTTATGAACAAAAATAAAGTGTATGTTCATAATTCTTATGAATTAAGGAAGTTGGTATTAAAAGAAGTGCATAATGTTCCATATGTTGGACATCCTAGTTACCAAAAGACAATAGCAACAATAAGAAACCAATACTTTTGGCCACGAATGAAAAAGTATGTTGTTGATTATATAGCCAAGTGCATGGAATGTCAAAGAGTAAAGGCTTAGCATAGACATCCAACAGATTTACTACAACAATTTCCAATTCCATAGTGGAAATGGGAAGTGGTAACCATAGATTTTGTTACTAAGTTTCCCAAGAAAACAAAGCAACATGATTCAAGAATGGTAATGATGGATAAATTTTAAAAAGTTTCTCACTTTATTCTTGTTAACTTAAGTCATAAGGCAACTAATATTGCATAAATTTATGTGAAAGAAATTGCTAGGTTGCATGGAATACTGACGGTGTTTTGGTTTACCCTCCTAAAGTTGGTGGCAAGTTCAAATCATCGGGTCACTCAATTGTCAACCTGGGTTCAGATAATATTATGAGGCACCATGTGTAGTATACATAGGTTAAGGTTTTGTATTGACTGGTATTCAAATTATATGTTGTGATGACTGTGATGTCTCGTCCCCAAGAGTAGGCCAGCAGGGAGTGACTTAGTAGTCTATATGTTCCCGTAGACTATAGTCAGGCACAAACAGGGAACAAGATGGAGAAATAAGGAGGAATTAACAGCTAAACGATGAATTAAGCCGAAATACTTAGGAAAAGTCACTTAAGCCTAAGTCAACGGAGAATTAGAATGAAAAGGTGTTAAGGGGGGACTTAATTGACAAATAAATCACTTAGGAGGAAAGGCACCTAGGTTAAGTGATCTCAACGAAGAATTAGGTCGGGAAAGATATAAAGGGAGGAATTTGACCTAATTCCTCATTATGCATTGTTATGATTTGATGTTGAGAGCTTCCAGAGGAGGAGGAGAGTCGACCTTATTGTTTTGTGGATTTCTGGAGGAAACCACCACCCTTGATTGGTTTTGGTGTTGAGAGACACACCCTAGCCCATCAGAGATACCATCCAGGTATTTCACCTTTCATTTCAGGAGTACTCAGTGTGGAGGGCGCAAGCTATTTTGAGGATTCAGAGATCTGCAGTAGACCTGTGTCCCGATTGCAGATTCATTCTGACCCAGTAGAGATCCAGCCAAGGCGCTTCCATTGAGCCATTTATCATCAGATTCCGACGATGGAATCTTGCAGATCGATCCATCCAGCCATTTTGGGCCCAATCATTCCGGACAGACATTTGGCATTGCATGCAAGTGTTCCAGAGCAGATCTGGCCAAACCCTTCCGACCCATTTCATCATTTGACGAGATGATCGTTTTGAGCCATATAGCAGCCGATTCCGACGGTGGAATATTTTGGGGTGCATTCAGTGTCCAAGGAGGGGCGCAAACCCCCCCAGGGGTCCCGATCTGGTGCCATAGAGGTCCGATTCGAGTTCTAATAGACGTCCATTCCATTATAGAGACCAAGGCACATCTATTGGAGCAGTTCCGAGCACATTCTGACGGTGGGTTCTTCAGATCGATTTTTCCAGCTGGTAGCGGTTACCGTATTTCGCCGGAATCGCACATTTTTGTCGATCTATCTGTGCATGCATCAGATCTGCTATCTTCTTATGATCACGGGTATTTTTGTTATTTGATTGTATTCCAGTACAGATCCAGGAGATCTGACTGACGTCTAGATTCTTTTTTTTTCCAGTAGGCTATTGTATTTCCATGCTTGAACCGTTATTATTCATGATATTGAGCAGTTGACATTCTATACTCTTGCATGCATCCTTTTATGATTGTTAAACACTAAATATGCAACATGCACATGTAATAACCCACATGCACCTGCAATAACCAACATGCAACCACAATAACTGAAGAACATCTCACATACACGGCTAAAACGCATCCAGAAACCCCCAGTGTATCATATCTGCACACCAGAGCATTAGAACAGTAGCGAATATCTTGATCAGCCGGATCAGGGATATTTCAGTGGTATCAGAGCTTTATTCCCGCCAGCCTGTGACTAAAGACCATGAATCCAGCAGAAGAACCAGATGGTCGTGAGCACGAAGGTGAGGAATATGTCACGTATAATTGGCGCAGGGGAAGAAGGGACAGACCTAACTATCCTCCCTTCCCTCCTAGTTCAGAGGAAAAGGAAGAGGCACTTAGAGAAGTAGAGCGACGAGCAGAGCGCGAGGTTGAGCGTGAAGTAGAGAAGAGGCTAGGTGACAGGTATGAACGACTAGAGGGCAGTGGTAAGGCCCCAGTGGATCCAGACATAACCTTCATGCAGATTATCAGTGACATGTTAGCTAGCTAGCGGACCATGTCTCATTATTTGGCTATGGTAGACATTTCGGGCACTCAAGGCCCACATGCAGTGCATGGGAACTCAGGGGCAGGCAGTAGACCCCAGTCACCGACTCGCACGTATACCTCTGCGAGTAGGATTCCATGTTCGTTGTTTCCTAGTTTCCAGAGGGCAACCCCGGTAGCAGCACAGATACCGATATCACAGAGACCGTCCACACATGCAAAGGACATTGTAGAGTATCGGAGAGAGTATGCGGCCTTGGGCCATGAATTTCATCAGGACATGACCTTAGTCGAGTATTGTGGACTCAGACTCAGGAACCGTCCTAGAGAGCCACAGAGGGGAGGGAAGCAGCAGCAGCAACAGGGGTATAACATGGACTTCATCTGAAAAGTTGGTAAACTCACCATAACTTCTTTTGACGGATCATCCAGATGCACTTCCAGAGCTTGGGTACAGAAATTAGATACCTACTACAAGCTCAACCAGATGACCGAGGTAGAGGCCATCAATTTCGCCACCCTACACTTGGAGGGTGAGGCACATGAGTGGTGGTATCATGGATTGGTGACATTGGGTCACAATCACATCACCTCCTACAGAGAGTTCACAGAGAGACTCATGGATAGATTTGATAGGAGGGATCCCAAGATCCACTTCAGAGATTTAGCCCAGTTGAGACAAACTGGCACAGCAGAGGCATTCATTTTGGAGTTTCAGAGAGTAGCAGTGGCAGTGACAGACATATCTGAGCCACGATTGGTCATGCTATTCAGCGAAGGGCACACAGAACCCTTGAGAGGTTGGGTGAAGGCATATCGACCTCATTCCTTGCAGGATGTCGTCCGACGCACTAGAGATTTGGCGGATTCGGTGCCAAAAACTAAACCTTTCACTAAACCCTTTATACCACAGAGAGACAAGGATCTGAAGAATATTCCAAGGGAATGGAAGGGCAATCCCAAGTTGGATGATGATACACGATGGGAGTTGATGAGGAAGAATCTTTGCTTCTCCTGCAGAGATCCTTGGGTCCCTGGGCATAGATGCATGGGGAAGGGACAGATCTACTATATTGAGGTGGAATCAGGCAGTGAGGAGGAGGATGAGGATATTCAGGCACCGACAGACAATGATTCAGAGACTGAGACCACACATGAGCCAGAGCAGCAGCTGAAGAAACCTCAGATACCGGCCAGGACCAAGCCCCAGGAAGAGGCCAAACCTTGTAGAGAGGTGAAAGGGGGAACCATAGCCACCCTTTCAGGAGTACCCAGGTACAACACTCTCAGGCTCAAGGGCCTTGTACAAGGGCAGCGCATGACAGCTTTAGTTGATGGTGGGGCCACCCACAACTTCATAGATCCATATTTGGTAGCCAGGAGGGGGTTACGCATAGAGGAGTTTGAGGGATTCCATGTGGCAGTGGTCGATGGATACACGATGACATGCTTGGACATGATCCCTGACCTAGAGGTCAAACTTGGCAACTACACCCTGACGAACACTTTTTATGTAGTGGACCTATCAGATACGGATGTCATGTTGGGAGTATAGTGGTTATATTCGTTGGGGGAGATTGGGTTCAAGTATCATACATTGACCATGAGCTTCAGAGATGCCAATGGATCGAGATTTTTGCTAAGAGGCATGTCTACAGGGGTGCCTTGAGCAGTATCGGCAAAGAGGATGGAGTAGATTTTTCATCATGGTGATGTGGCTTACGCAGCAGAGTGTTGGATCACCACGTGAAAAGACTCAGAGGGTCGGGAGCAGTACCACCCACAGATCAGAGAGCTTCTGGGACGATATGAGCCAGTATTTGGGCCGATACCACCAGGGAGACTGCCAGACAGGGGTTTTGAGCACATGATTGAGTTAGAGGCAGGGGCTACACCGTTGATTACAGCACCTTATAGACACCCCAAGAGATTTAACGATGAAATTGAGAAAGCAATCAAAGAATTGCTCGCTATGGGGCATATCAGGCCCAGCAGGAGTCCTTTTTCATCTTCAGTAGTACTGGTACTGAAGAAGGATGGCACATTACGGATGTGCATCAATTACAGAGCGCACAACAAGAAAATGATCAAGAATCATTACCCTATTCCACGCATAGATGAGTTGATGGATGAGTTACATGGGGTAGTCTTCTTCAGTAAGATTGATCTACGTTCAGGATACCATCAGATCAGTGTCAGGGAGAAGGATATTGAGAAGACAGCATTCTAATGCTATTTCAGACATTTTAAGTTCCTGGTCATGCCGTTTGGACTGACCAATGCACCAGCCACTTTCCAGTCTTGCATGAACCATATCTTTAGAGGACAGTTGAGGAAGTACCTTCTGGTATTCTTCGACGATATATTGATCTACAGCAAGACATGGGATGAGCATTTANTCAGAGAGACTCTATCCTATTTACGACAAGGAGATGCTAGCGATCATACATGCTTTAACCAAATTCAGGCAGTATCTGGTTGGCAGCAGGTTTGTAGTGAAGACTGATCATAACAGTCTCAAGTATTTCCTTGACCAGAAAGACCTCAGCGAGAGCCAGCAGAAGTGGGTCTCAAAGATCCAAGCATTCGACTTTGATATTGAGTATGTCAAGAGAAAAAGGAATGTTGTGGCAGATGCATTGTCCAGGAGACCAGAAGGATGTTCGATGATGGATATCTGTACAGATTGGAAAGCTCATTTTTTGGTAGAATACTCCAAAAAAAAATTTGCTTGTGAGGTGATGGATGGGAAAGTGATTGATGATAGGTATCAGGTTCTTGATGATGTCATTTTCTACAAGAACCGGATCTACTTGGTTCCATAATACACCCTGAAAGGGAAGATTCTGAAGGTGTGTCATGATTCACCAACAACAGGGCATCAGGGATACTTCAAAACTTATAGGAAGATCAGGGAGAGGTTCTCATGGAAGGGTCTCAAGGATGACGTGCTGAAACACATACAAGAGTGCACAACTTGTTAGCAGACACATCCCGCAGGGTTACTTTAGCCTCTACCCATTCCAGAGAATAAATGGGAGAGAATTTCCATGTATTTCATTACAAGCCTCCCTAGAGTGCAGGGAAGGGACTGTATATTTGTAGTGGTCGACAGACTGACCAAGTTCACACATTTCTTCTCCATACCCACAGACTACAAGTCCATATAGGTAGCAGAGTTGTTCTTCAGGGAGGTATTCTGGTTGCACGGGTTACCCAGGCATATAGTCAGTGATAGGGATGGGTGCTTCATTAGTGCATTTTGGCAGGAGCTTTTCAAATTGATAGACACAGAGTTAGCTACGAGTACCAGCTACCAACCATAGATAGATGGGCAGATAGAGATCGTCAACAAATGGGTGGAATGGTATCTGAGAAACTATGTGGGGGGACAGCAACACACTTGGGTGAGATGGTTACATATGGGTGAGTATTGCTACAACACAACTTACCATATGTCTATTAGGATGTCACCATTCAGGGCATTGTATGGATACAATGCACCCTCCTTTATAGATACTGTATTTGGGGACAGCAGGGTCCCGGGGGACAAGGATTGGGTGGAGGAGAATCAAAGGATCCTGCAATCAGCAAAGGAGAACTTGCAGTCAGCTCAAAATCAGCAGAAGATATATGCAGATCGACACAGAGTTGGGCACAGTTTTGAGGTAGGAGACTTGGTTTTCCTGCGATTACAGCCATACCGATAGTCTTCCTTGAAGAGGAGCGGAGCAGAGAAACTAAAGCCAAAGTTCTATGGGCCATACAGAGTCACCAGAAGGATAGGCAAGGTGGCATATGAGCTAGAGCTACCATAAGGTAGCAAGATTCATAACGTCTTTCACATCTCTTGCCTTAAAAAGGTGGTGGGATAGTAGATTAGCATTTCACATGAGTTGCCACCCTTGGATGAGGAGGGTCAGTTGGAACTAGTGCCAGAGGAGGTACTAGAGCAGAGAGAGCACAGATTGAGGAGCAGGATCATCAGAGAGTGCTTGGTTATATGGAGGGTTCTTCCAATGGAGGATGCCACATGGGAGGGAGAGCATATTTTGCAGCACCCAGGATTGATGTTGCTTGAGGACAAGCAATCTCGGGAAGGGAGGACTATGATGTCCCGTCCCCAAGAGTAGGCCAGCAGGGAGTGACTTAGTAGTCTATATGTTCCCGTAGACTATAGCCAGGCACAAACAGGGAACAAGATGGAGAAATAAGGAGGAATTAACAGCTAAATGATGAATTAAGCCAAAATACTTAGGAAAAGTCACTTAAGCCTAAGTCAACGGAGAATTAGAATGAAAAGGTGTTAAGGGGGGGACTTAATTGACAAATAAATAACTTAGGAGGAAAGGTGCCTAGGTTAAGTCATGTCAACGAAGAATTAGGTCGGGAAAGATATAAAGGGAGGAATTTGACCTAATTCCTCATTATGCATTGTTATGATTTGATGTTGAGAGCTTCCAGAGGAGGAGGAGAGCCGACCTTATTGTTTTGTGGATTTCTGGAGGAAACCACCACCCTTGATCGGTTTTGGTGTTGAGAGACACACCCTAGCCCATCGGAGGTACCATCCAGGTATTTCACCGTTCATTTTAGGAGTATTCAGTGTGGAGGGCGCAGCTCATCCAAGGAGGGCGCAAGCTATTTTGAGGATTCAGAGATCTGTAGTAGACCTGTGTCTCGATTGCAGATTCATTCCGACCCAATAGAGATCCATCCAAGGCGCTTCCATTGAGCCATTTATCATCAGATTCCGACAGTGGAATCTTGCAGATCGATCCATCCAGCCATTTTGGGCCCAGTCATTCTGGACAGACGTTTGGCGTTGCATGCAAGTGTTCAAGAGCAGATCCGGCCAAACCCTTCCAACCCATTTCATCATTTGACGAGATGATCATTTTGAGCCATATAGCAGCCCATTCCGATGGTGGAATCTTTTGGGGTGCATTCAGTGTCCAAGGAGGGGCGCAAACCCCCCATGGGTCCAGATCCGGTGCTGTAGAGGTCCGATTCGAGTTTCGACAGACATCCATTCCAATATAGAGACCAGGGAACATCTATTGGAGCAGTTTCGAGCACATTCTGATGGTGGGTTCTTCAGATCGAGTTTTCCAGCTGGTAGCGGTTACCGTATTTCATCGGAATCACACATTTTTGTCGATCTATTCGTGCATGCATCAGATCTACTATATTCTTATGATCACGGGTATTTTTGTTATTTGATTGTATTCCAGTACAGATCCAGGAGATCTGACTAACGTCTAGATTCTTTTTTTTTTCAGTAGGCTATTGTATTTCCATGCTTGAACCATTATTATTCATGATATTGAGCAGTTGACATTCTATACTCTTGCATGCATCCTTTTGTGATTGTTAAACACTAAATATGCAACATGCACATGTAATAACCCACATGCACCTACAATAACCAACATGCAACCACAATAACTGAAGAACATCTCACATACATGGCTAAAACGCATCCAGAAACCCCCTGTGTATCAGATCTGCACACCAGAGCATTAGAACAGTAGCGAATATCTTGATCATCCGGATCAGGGATATTTCAATGACTGATTCTAAGTGTACAATAAATGAAAAGAAAAGTAAATCTATGCTTATTCAAATCTAGGTTAACATCCAAAAGCATATGAACAATTATACTACTATTAAGTTTGTGATCAATCAATGGTGCCACTTATGTTAAACCCATCATGGATTATATCCTATGCTTCCAACATATTTTATCTATTTCATCAATCTCAAATTTAAGAGTAAGATAATTCTGTAACAAGCCAATTCTACAACAATTATAACCTACATGAAATGAACTTAAGAGTTGTGTAAATTAAACTAAATGCCAAAATGAAATAACTCAGCATAATGAATTAACACAGTGAAAATAAAACATTGTACATATATATATTGTCACACATACATATATATATATTGGCACAACATTGTACCTCGAGTGCCCCCCAAGGCTTGGCATGTGTGCTAGCTATAGGACCACCATATCAAACTTAACCGAAAATCATGCATAGGAATAACTTTTCATATATATATATATATATATATATATATATATATATGAAATAGAAAGTGATTACAGTGTGATAGTGATCGCACGCACACACACACACAATGTTTGTCTTTTGAGAGAGGAAGGGTAACTTAATATTTATACATGAACATGGCATCAACCTCTTCCAAGAATCGAACAACGGGAACCCTTAAGTTTGGGGTTTACCCTTTTCCAGTATAACAAACAATAAATCACCATGATCCATGATTGGCTCGTGCACACTTAAAAATCATATACTAAAAAAACTTGATGTTGGTCTAATCCATTGAGACGTTTGATTGTCTTGATATGGCATCTCGAGATAGAGTAGATTCAGTGTTGAAGTTGTTATTTACTTGATCATATGCATAGAGGTTGTTATGATGACATCTTGTAATCATTGCGCTTGTGCCAATTGGTTGAAAACATTGCCATGTTTGTTGATCGAATATATCCTTTCGCGGCCATGTGAAAAATGCTTAGCTACCTTGTGCCAAAACCCTTGCGATGACCTAGAACATGCTAGTGCACTTTATAGGTGAGGTCAACAAACTTTATTGAAATCAAACTTATGGATGCATCTAGATTCACTCTAACAACATAAGTAATCTCAACTCATCCTAAATTAACCATGCAAGAAAACAAAAGAGATTAAATGTCAAACCATAATTACCTTTGATCTAATATGAAATAGGGATAAGGCAATGGAATTATTTGTGATAAGGAAGGAAAAAGTGACACTAATTAAGAGGTCAAAAAGGACATTCGGATCTCAAAAATATGTCAAAAATTAATCTCATCGTCCCCCTCTAGCTAGTATGGTTTCATGTCCCTTATGCAACCCCTGTCATTATTTTGTTGGTATCCCTGAATGAATATCTCCCTAGTTGAAGGTTGGGTGTCCATACTCTCTTGGATCATAGTACCCTAAATCTTTATCAACATGAGTCCAATATGTTAACTCGTCCTGCTCTACCCACTTTGTAGGTACCCTGTAAAAGTAGCGTGGACACCAAATGATAGGGTAGTGGAATATCATCCCTATCCATCTCGACCCATGTCTCATCAAGGAATTAGAATAGAATAATGTCATATTAAGGGCTAGACCAAAATAGTGGAATCCAATTGGGTTTATGTTCTTCATGTAGTTGGGGAGTCCATCCCACAAATCATGAGAGACTAATAATGCTTGTAGGGAGTGTGCTCTTGTGACATCCTAATAATTTGTGATAACAAACTTCTAGTTATCTGAATGTTACAACATTGCATGGGTCTTGTTTTAGTCTTTGGTCACATTCTTAATGGGTATTCATCCCTTATCATTAGTTTTTCTTTTGATTTTATCATTATATAGAAGTCACTGGATTTATTCCATTTGATGTGGTTGAGAATGAAGGAGGAAAAATATCACAGTTGTATATCCTCGACATAGGGATTAGGGTTACATTGGGTGTTGTCTTGAAGAAGAAATTTGAATATGTACAATTCACACAATAAATCTTGGTCTTTAGATTCAACGGAGAATAGAATATCAATGAATTCTTGATGTTTCCTTAGATCATATACTTTCCCTACTGCCAATCGTCTTAATCTAAAGGAATTCCACCGATCATGTAGAAATATGCAATAACCCTTGAAGGGGTTCTACAAGAGACGACTTCTAATGCCAACTCGCATGCTTGTTGTTTCAAACTCTAAACTTGTGTTAACTAGTCCTTGTACTCTTTTATTTTTTCTCTCTATTTCTCTTCTTGTGTAAGGTACACGGAGAACCATTTTTTCTTAAGTCCCTCAATACCTGAAAATGGTTTTCTCTATCAATAATATCGAGGTCGGAGCGCTTGTCCTTGTTTCTCCACTCTAGAAGATCCGACTTCAATTAAAATAAGGCATAGGTATTGGTCACGATATATTCAAGGATAGAGTTAACCACCTTGTGAAATTTCTTCACACGTTCCTCTAAATAAACATTTTCCCTAGGAACTCAAGATTCTTCACGATCAATAGCATCCAACAAAGCTCCCATATTACTTGGACTTATGGGTTTTCTTTGTTGGATTTTCCTCTTAAGTTTACTAAAACCTTGATTTCTTATTTTCTTTGAGTAAATATTGATATCTTAGGCTATGAAAACAAAACGACTTAGAGGTTTGATGAAGCTTACCTTTCTTGATCCTGATTTTCCTCTTTCTACTTGATTCTGCCAATTTCAGTTATGAAGTGGGGCTTAGGGGATGAGGCTCTTCGCATGCACAATGATTGATTTTGCTATATCAGAAATAATATTCCTAATGAATGTAGTGCCTCGAATGAGCTATCTGGTGGCTCATATGGTGACAAGGGTTTCAGGGATGAAAACACTCCAAGTTCCCCTTTCAATTGTTCTTCTCCTTGACCCAGGGTTTGGTCAGATTCTCCTTCCAATTCCCCTAATTGCTCTTCATTTCTAGGTTTTTCCTCTTGTTGTTCAAGAAAATATGCTTCATGGACCCTTGATTCTTCTACTTCCTTAGGCTCGAAATACATGGGTGTTGATTTTGTACCAATGTATTCAATGTGTTCCATAGCCTTCTCTTCTTTTGAATCCTTTGATCGCTTTGATGCCCGTGTCGGTACTATGGTTGAGCCTTATTGTCGATTATTGTTCATCAAGAGAATATTTTATTAAGGGTGAGAGAAGTGCTGAGAGAGAGAGAGAGCCTTCTGGTATTGTAATATCTTTATCTAGGTGCGCAGGAAGGGAGAGAGAAAGAGAGATGGAGAGAGAGGATCTGATGGCCAAGAGTGCAAATTAGAACTGTAAGATTTATCTTAATATATCATAAGCACAGTTTTGTGGACGTAGCCCTAGAAGGAGGGTGAACCACGTACATCCATTGTTGTGTGTGTGATTGATGCTTTGAGCTCCGATGTTGTTATATTGTTATCTGCATTATTGTATTAGATCATATCTATAGCTATGAAGGATAGATCTAGCTAGTTTAATGACAAATCCATGTTATGTTGTTGTTGTAATAAGAACCACTAGATATTCCCCTGGTTGTAGACATCTATGTCCTACAACCCCCTCATAGTTGCTTCGGGTAATATTGTACCTTCTTCGCAGGTGCTGCCGAAAAGGCCAATAGCTAGGGCTTGTTGGTGTGCTCTTGGAGATGAACCCTGGGTCTGCCCCTATGCCAACAAATGGTTCCATTGTTGGGACTTAAATATTTTTAAGGGAATGTCAAGGTGGTTCCCTTAGAATACATAGATTCAGAAGTGGTTAGAGGATCAAGAGAAGGACTTCGTTGAAGCCCAGAACAAGAACCCTAAAATAAGCACTGAAGATTGGCTACAAAGATACATCTTCATCGACATTCATGAGATCTTCTTTGGAGGTATCCATCAAGAGCTACATGAGTGGTTATCTAGGTTAGCTGACACAGAGTTTGAAATCAGATCTATACCCCCTGTGGTTTCAACACCAGCATCGATCCAGAAGGTCAAGAGAGTCGACAATGTTGTATCCAGAGCAGTAGATCACTGGTTTGATAGTACCATCAGAGGATATATCACTGAGTTTGTTGCTGACATAACAGAATCGTATATTCAAGCCGAGAGATACTTTTTCAAGGGACCGAGAGGAAAATTTTTGCACTTTCTGAAGCTAAGAATCAAGATGATCTTGCATGAAAACTACATCTTGAAGATACAATAGATTGATCAGACCTGAAAAGGCTAATGTTCAAGATCTCGGACAGCAACAGTGACACAGAAGAAGGACATACGCATAGTGGGAGAGTATCCTGAGAAGTTCACCTTGAGAATTTGTTTAAGAAAAACTATGGAGAAGAAGGTTTCTATAGTTGAGAAGAGGTAGATATAATCGGCAAAGAGAATCCAGAGCCCACCAAAATAGAAGAAGGGGAAGCTAAAGAACTGCGCAAAAGCGATCCAGAAACCTCAGGAACTACGTGAACTACTGAAGTAAGTAACGTTAATCCTCATGTTGTCCCAACAATACTTAGCAGTCAGAATAGTCAGAACCACCAGAGTCTTCAAAGTATTGTTACTAGTAGCCCAACATCTACTCAGACAAGAACCCGAGTCATCTTTATGGCAGATGAAATGAGACTCCCTATCTTTAGAGGAGATGGATCTAAAGATCCAGATTAGCATTGGTTTTTGTGTGAGGCTGTATGTAATATTAAAAGTATCATCGATGAATCCATCAAGAGAACCCAGTTCAGCACTACCCTAAGGGACCGTGCACTGATCTGGTACATGAAACTTGTCCAAGGACTGGCACAGCCTAAGCCCCTAAATGAGATCAAGAATGTGATTGTAGAGTTTAAGAAACCTAAGTTGGAGTCACAATGTATTACAGAACTAAAAGAGATTAAACAAAAGGTAGTAGAACTTGTTTGGGAGTTCAACCAAAGATTCAGGACCCTGATAGGCCGATTAAATTTCCAGATCCCCGATGAACAGAACAAAGAGTGGTTCATCATTGCATTGTTACCACACATAAGAATCCCTTTGATGCAGCAGAAGATTTCATCTCAGGCAGAAGCTTTGTAGATTGCCATGAAGCTGGAATCAGCACCGATGGGAGAATCTAGCTCAGGCATTATCCAGATCATGAGCCAGCTAACTAGTTTGTCTTTACAAGTCGAGGATATGAAGAAAGATAAGGGAAAAGACAAAAGGGAAGATATCGGGTGTGTAAGATGTAGATCTGAAGGCCATGATAAGGAACATTTTCCCTTATTTCATGAGTACTTGGAATTAGGGGCATCGAGCCCCTTAAAGAAAGTTAACCTACCCTGGTGCAATGTATGTAGAAATAGGCATCACCCAGGTGAGTGCTACTACATGCAGAAGTATGTCCAAACACCCACAAACTTGTATTTTACATTCTGTAAATCAATGGGGCATGACAATCGGGATTTTAGAGCTTATGATCTCATGCATGAAAGGTCGAGAGACATATACAAGATTCAAGGCGAAGTACAACAAGAGGGAAACACTCTACAGTACAACTCTCCAGGGAGAGGAAATTTCACTCCTTGTGGTGGCTACAGAGGAGGAGGAGGAGGAGGAGGTATGGGCCAAGGTTGAGGACAAATAATATGTTACAACTGCGCGCAGCTAGGACATTTAGCAAGGGATTGTCAAAATCCCTGTACGACCTGTAGTTATTGTAACTCCTTCGAGCATGTCATAGAAGATTGCCCTGTGTTGTTGGCTAAAATTCAGGAAAGACGAGGACCCCAAGAGAACCCAAAAGTACAATTGATATATGTTGAACCTCGTGGAGAAGACCCTAGAGTCATTGTTATTACTCAAGGAGGCACTGCTACAGGCGAAGACAGAGCAGCCCAAGGAAAGACTGAAAACGAACACGGAGTCAGGAAAGCTATATAAAATACCCCAACGTTCGATGCTAAGAAAGAAAGACAGATATTTGAGGAGGAAAGAAAAGAGTTCAAAGTAAATCAAGGATCTTCATCAAAGAGACAACCGGAAATCAAAGAATACAGTATGCCTCAAGCGTTTGATCCATCTGCATCACCAACAGAAGGAAAAGAGGTAAGTAAACTCATGGAATTCTTGCACACATGGGTTAAGTTGATTCAAGATAAAAGTGTTGTACAAGAATTACAAGATTTAATCAAGCAGTATGAACTAGGAAAAATAGACCCCTTACTGAATAGAGAAGTGCACCAAATTGGAAGAAGGAGAAGGACAAATAAATAATTACACTTGAATGCTCAGATAAGAGAGTATGAGATAGACTATGTGGTCCTTGACTTAGGGTCAAGAGTCAATGTCATGATGAAACAGACTTGGGCACTGATGGGAAAACCCAAGCTGATATATTCCCCTATCAGGCTTCGCATGGCTAATCAGCAAGTTGTCAGCCCATTTGGACGATTAGAGCATGTCCCGATCGACACTGATGGAGTAAGAACCTTTGCAGATTTTGAGGTAATTGAAATTGTTGATGATAGTTTCCCTTACCCTGCATTGTTAGGAATTGATTGGGCCTTCGACAATTCCACTGTTGTTGATTTAAAGAAAAGACACATGACATTTCAGAAAGTTGGCCTTAGGGTCGTTGCACCTTTAGACCCAAATGAAGGTCCACGATACACAGAACCTATCAGAGAAGAGGACCATGCATTTGAACTGGAAAACATCTACAAATTAACATCCAGACAACAGGATTATATCAACCCTATAGCTGACGAAAATCTGAGCTAGCGAAGTGACAGCGCATGTTCATGTGACTCAGAAGAAGCACTGGAAAACTGGCAGAACCAGATGTACGAAGTATCTACAAGAAGATGTGCTAGGCTAACCAGAGAAGTTTGTTGGATTGGCACAATAGTGAGTGATCTACCCACATTTTATGGGTTGAACCCCTTAGAGAACTTCTTATCAGACTTTGAAACAAGTGTGCCAACACAACAGAGGTTGTTGGCAATGGAGGAGGCCATGAAATCCACCCCAGCGAGATGGTGGGGGACACATAAAAGAAATATTACAAACTGAACACAATGTCGAACTTTGATGACAGTGCAGTTTTCAGCACAAGAAGGAAGCGAAGAAGCACGGTACACAGGTCGAAGTTGCCCAAAGGACCATGTAGAAGATGCGAAGAGGCCTGGAGTGACACTCCTAGACAACAATGGGTACATAGATTCATCAATACGTTGGATACTGCCCCGATTAACTGGTACCTTCAAGTAGAGCTGCGCCTTGTCACTTCAGAATGGGAAGGTATGACCAAGAATTTTATAACCACCTTTTTGTTTGACAGTGAATTTCCTTTTGTAGATCAAGCACTACAGATGGTGAGATAGAAAGTATTTGAGGAGGCATCTGGCCTCCCTTTGGAGCAAGAAGAGGATGAATGGACAGCGCCCCTCCAGAAGCTGTAGACCTGCTACAACATTAATGATAACGAAGACGATGACCCAAGGAAGGTGAATATCACGGAAACAGAAGGTCAGAGAGATGTGGAAGGACCAGGAGTTCAACTGCATTCATTGGACAGCTGATAAAAAATAAAGAAAGTCAATATCGAGACAGAGGAAACACCAAATCTTGCCCAAGTCGGAGATTACTGGGACGTTGTTACCATTGACAAAATCACATAATTATTGCATGAGTATTAGGACTTGTTCCCGACCAAGTTCACTGATATGAAGGGAATAAAAGGACCTATGGGAGAAATGAGAATACCTCTGAAGCCATACGTGAATCCAGACAATAAAAGACCCTACAGATTGAACCTGAAATATAAGGAAAAAGTGAAGATTGAGCTTGACAGAATGCTGGAAGCAGGGATTATTGAACCTATCAAAGAGTCGAAGTGGATTAGCCCCATGGTAGTGAAAGATAAGAAGACAAGTGAGATCATAATTTTCGTAGATCTCAAGAAGTTTATGATGCTTGTCTACATGATCCTTTCCCTACACCTTTCACAGACGAAGTGATGGATAATGTGGGAGGCCAAGAAGTATATTCTTTTACAGATGGGTTTTCAGGATACCATCAAATCCGCATCGCCAAGGAGGACCATCATAAGACCATGTTTTCCACAGAGTGGGGATCCTACCAATATACAGTAATGTCATTTGGACTGAATAATTCCCAGCCATATTTTCCAGGGTGGTGGTTGAAGCATTCAAAGAATTTTTACATAAGTTTTTAGAAGCATACTTTGATGACTGGATTGTTTTTAGTTTGTTGAAAAATCATATTGAATGTCTAAGGCTAATGCTGGATAAATGCAGGCAGTGTCAAATTGCTTTGAATTTGAAGAAGTGCATCTTCTTCTCACCATTTGGAGTATTATTAGGTCATATTGTATGCAAGCAAGGATTGTTGGTGGATCCATCCAAAATTGCAATTATAGTTGATTTACCACCACCTACATCAGTCAAACAATTGCGCACTGCGCTAGGACACACTGCCTATTACAAGAAATTTATCAAAGGATATGAACAGATTACTGTGTGAATGGAGAATTTATTGAAGAAATATTGTCAGTTTGGTTGGACAAACGAATGCCAGCAGAGCTTCGACACACTGAAAAAAAAGATGGTCACTGCGCCTATTTTAGTCTTTCCCAACTGGAGCAAGGAATTTCATGTGCATGTTTATGCATCTTATATTGCATTAGGAGCAGTACTGGCACAACCTGGAGAAGGGGATATTGATCATCTGTTATCATTTGCCAGCAGAAATCTCTCCACAGCTGAAATCAATTACACTACTACAGAGAGAGAGGGACTAGACATGGTGTATGCATTGCATAAATTCTGCCACTACTTGTTAGGAGGACACTTTAAAATGTTTATTGATCACTCCACGCTGAAATACCTAGTCAATAAGCCAGTTTTGGGGGGGAGAATATGCATATGGCTTCTCTTGTTTCAACAATATGATTTTGAGATCATAGTTAAGCCAGGAAGAATGAATAAGGTCCCAAACCACCTGTCGAGGTTGGAGCATGGCGAAGAACGTACCAGTCTGGAGGACACACTACCAGATGCACAGCTGCTCGCCATTAGAAATATTGATGACCACTTCGCAAACATAGTCCAGTTCCTGTCAACAAGAATAGCTCCAGCTGAATACACAATTCCACAGAAGAAACAACTAGTGGTGCACGCTGCAGATTTTTCACTGATAGTTGGTCAGCTATATAAAATGGGACCTGATGAGATGCTAAGAAGATGTGTGATGGAGGCAGAAAACCCTATGGTCCTCAAAGAATCTCATGAAGGCATTACAGGAGGACATTATGTAGGAAAATCAACTGCGCAGAAGGTTCTGCGAGCTAGCCTTTGGTGGCCTACGTTACACAGAGATGCTAAAGAATATGCCAGAGCATGCGATGTATACCAGCAAGTTGGAAAACCATCCTGAAGAGATGAGATTCCATTAGCACCACAGATGACCTTACAAGCATTTAAAAAATTGGCCATTGACTTCGTGGGACCTATAAACCCACCAGGAAAGTGCACAGGAGCAAGGTATATTATCACTGCAACATAATATCTGACTAGATGGGTTGAAGCAAGAGTAGTCAAGGACTGTAGTGCAAATACAGCTGCATGTTTCATATTCGATGACACAATAACCAGGTTTGGATGCCCTAAGGTATTTATGAGTGATCAAGGTACACACTTCATTAATAAGACAATTGAATCCATGACTGAAGAAATTGCAGTCCACCATCAGAAGAGTACACCTTATCATCCACAAGCAAACGGAACGGTCGAAGAATTCAACAAGATCTTGGAGACAACATTGACAAATATTTGCAGTGTGAACAGGGATGACTGGGATTTAAGAGTACCAGCAGTACCCTAGGCTTATAGAACCACTTGCAAGAAATTAAAAATGTAGACTCCTTTCAAGTTGGTTTATGGTCTTGAAGTTGTTGTACCAATGGAGTATTGTGTACCAAGCTTAAGAATTTTTGCATTTACAGACATGGATGATACTGGCGCTATTCATGAGAGGCTATCACAGTTGGTCTAACTAGAAGAAGATGGATTCGTTGCAAGCTTCCATCAGCAAATTCAGAAGGAATGACAAAAGGCCTATCATGACAGACACATCAAGAAGAAGATATTTAGGCAAGGTGATTTAGTCCTCCTATATTACAGTAAGTTTATAAAACACCCTGGGAAGTTTAGAGCGCATTGGCTTGGACCATATGAGATTGTTTATGTTACAGAAGGTGGAGTTGCGCAGCTGAAGACATTGAAAGGAGACTGGAAGGAGGGCTTGGTGAATGGGAGTCGACTGAAGTTGTACTATGACAACCATCTGCCTCACAGCTCTCAGTAGAATCAAGAAGACAAGGGTCCAGGTACCAAATGCAGTTGAAACTGGGTACCAGACACATAAAAGACAGTTTGCACAAGGATGGAAAGGAGGCATAAAGAATAAAGAAAGGGTTGCACTGCACAGTCGAAAGTCAAAGAAAAACAAGAGGATCAGATCTCAAGTGCCTCGGAATGAGTCACAGGTGAGTGTTGGGGGCCTGTTGGCCTTGGGTTATGGAAGGAAGTGAAGAATGAGGAAGAAAAGGTAAAAAGCGAGTTGCACGGGAGACACAGTGGTTTTCACTCAGTCGAAGTGAGAAAAAGAACAAAGAAGATGGAGCGAAGTGCAGAAAAGAAAGTTGTTGGATGAGGAGATCGAGGATGACAGATCAGAAAGGAGGATGCACCGAGGATGACTCTAGAAGTGGGAAAAGACAGCATTAGATGCCTTGGAGCATTGCAAGATGGAGAAGGAAAGACAGGTTGGCGAAGCCCAGAAAGAATGGGTCAATTTGACCTACGGTTGTAGACACCTAGGGTTTTGGTAATTAGGGTTTTGACACCTAGGTTTTGACCTAAGGATATCGGTGAGGGATTGTAATGTATAAATATAGGTCTAGAGGACCTAGGTCAGGTCGGTACTATGGTTGAGCCTTATTTTGGATTATTGTTCATCAGGAGAATATTGTATTAAGGGTGAGATAAGTGATTAGAGAGAGAGCCTTCTGGTATTGTAATATCTTCAGCTGGGTGCAAAGATCAAGTCCTTCAGTTGGGTGTGCAGGAAGGGAGAGAGAAAGAGAGACGGAGAGAGAGGATCTAATGGACAAGAGAGCAGATCAGAACTGTAATCTTTATCTTAATATATCATAAGCATAGTTCTGTGGATGTAGCCCTAGAGAGAGGGTGAACCACGTACATATGTTTTTGTGTGTGTGATTGATGCTTTGATCTCTGATGTTGTTATATTGTTATCTGCACTATTGTATTAGATCTGATCTATAGCTATGAAGGATAGATCTAGCTAGTTTAATGATAGATGCATGTTATGTTGTTGTTGTAATAAGAACCACTTTATATTCCCCTGGTTGTAGACATCTCTATCCTGCAACCCCCTCATAGTTGCTTCAGGTGAGACTGCACCTGCTTCACAGGTGTTGTTGAAAGGGCCGATAGTTAGGGCTTTGTTGGTGTGCTCTTGGAGTTGGATCTTGGGTCTTCCCATGTGCCAATAGAACACATCCCATGGAATACTCATTAGGTTTGGGTCTGTTGTGATTAGCCCTTGATAATGTATCCCTGAATTAGGGTTTTCCTGTTTCCTCACAACTATAGCCATTTTAGTTCAAATTTTAAGCAAAAAGAATGGCATATTGAGAAGCTTATCATACTTGAGGTGTATTAGAAGTATGATATGATAGTGAAATATCATATTTAACACACCTTCACATGTAATAAACTTTTGTATGAAGAAGGCAACTTCCTTCCATAAGGATATTAATGCATCTCTTTGAATTCCCTTCCTAACATCGAGCAAAAGAGATGGATTCACCAGAAATAGAGGACAACTATCGTTTGGCAATTTAAAATTTTTGGACCACCTGTCCCCCTGATGGGGAATTATTGTTACTGTACTGATGAACCCTTCAACTATTATTGTTAATTGCCACACTACAACCCAATTTTCATTAAAATTCTAGGCAAATTCTAAGTTGGCTTTTGCATCTGAGTCGTGTGATCTAGATTATGTTGAAAATGAAATGAAGGTAGAGATATAACAAGGAAACACACATATATATCGCAAGAAACACAATAATATAGTTAAATTCAAATTATATTAATGAATGGAATAAAAAATATTGTAAAATGAAAAACACTCAAACTAGCTAGAATGGTAGTTGGTTATTCCTGAAGAGAGAGATGTGTAGGATACGCTCATTCGCAAGACATTGATTATAAAGGGGATGAAATGACCTTTTAACATAAATAATCAATGAGAAAACCCTAATAATATGAAACCCTGAACCCAGAAGATGAATCGCCAAAAGGTTTGTGGGCCCCAATGTGGTTAGTTGATACATTAACTTCCTGGGGATTTAACTTTTGCATATGATCTTTGTTTGGGGCGCTCGATAGCCCGTCGAAAATTTCTAGATGAGAATTACCCATTATGAATGACCTAATAACTCCTTTCACAATTTATAGGGTGTTTCCGCTCCAAAAAAATGTCTTTTAGGGCCTCAAAATGGCCTCAGAAGTTTGGGACCCAAAAAACTGTAGAAAATTTGCCAAGATGTGGAACCATTTTGAATTAGTGGAATAGGTGGGTGGCCATTAGTATCCACTTGGATCATTTCTGCCCCTTTAGTAAGCAATGGTCCCCATTGCGTCAAGTTCCTCCATCATATGGGGAAACTTCTATTAAATATGACTCCTAGTGAGATACTTGCCCTAGTGAAGAAGTTGCCATGCTTTGATGACCCAATAGAGTTGGATGTTCTACTGGAGGGTGCCCTTCATCTTGGTGTCCATGATTCGATTAGCTGTCGCCTGCTCAATGTAGTTAGGATTGAGTTATGTAGGGGCCAAGTGCTTGGTCACATCCAAAGTGTCGAGGAGAGGTTGAAAATATGGTCGAAGTAGTTTCACATTAAATATGGGGTGCAAGCCAAGGAAAGGGGGGATACTTAATTTAAAATAATTCTCATCCACAACCTTGGTGATGATGTAAGGGCCATATCAAAGTGGGAAGAGATTCTGATGGGGTCATGTGAGGCGCTCTTTCTACAAATGAAACCATACCTTATCTCCCACCTAAAACTTGTGTGGTACCTAATGTTGCTCATGGTGCTTCTTGTACTTGAAATTGGATTTCTACAAAATATCATGAACTTGTTTTTGGATGTGATGGATTCGTTCAACAAATTTGGTTGCTCGATTAGCCTTGGTCTGAGAATGGGAGGACTCTTCCTGTATAGCTACAATGGGCAAAGCTACATCAATGGAGGCTAATGGCTGGAACCCCAAGCACACCTAAAAAGGGTTGTGGCCAATAGTGTTGTGGAGGGATCTATTGTAGATATGTTGAACATAAGGAAGGCTCTAATCCCATATTCGTGGATGTTTGGAATTGTAAATCCTCAAGATATGATTAATCCTCATGTTGACTACCTTTGTTTTTCCATCAGTCTATGGTTGGAAGCCAATTGATTTGGTCAGTTTGGTTTCCATCATCGACCATAGGCTAGACCAGAAAGTACTCAAGAACCTACTATATAGATATAAAATAATGGTTAGTGGGAGCCCAAAATGAACCCAAACATGCTTAAAGAAGAGCTTAGCAGTGGCCTCGGTTGTGATACTCTTCTTGCAGGGTGTCAAAACTACCATCTTAGAGAATTGGTCAATGAAAATGAAGACACAATCATTACCATGCTTGGTTGAAGGTAGACTAGGCATGTAATCCATTATGGTTTTCATGCTAAAGTGTCATGTTGCCCAATTGTAATGAACTTCCCAAATCATATTTTCATGCTTTCTTGAAGGAAAATAGAGATGGATCAGATGGAATAGCAATCCATCCTGGAGATGAAAGTATAGAACTAGTTTGTATGTGCTCAATTGTTGATAGGTAGCAACAAATTTAGAGTCATTGTTGTAAAATTTTGGCCACCCGGAGGTATCGTGCCCACAGGAGTTAAGAACTATGGTTCGCACCATGACCAAGGGTCGACTGAGGAAATCTGCAATATGGTTGTTGTTTCCTTTCTTGTACTTGATGTTCAAGTGGAATTGTTGCAGGTATGTGGACCACTTCTCATGGGATTCATTCTGTAACTTTTATTTTGTCTGCATGAATTCCAAAGGCATGTGATCAGTGTGGATGATTGTTTCCTTTCCCATAATGTAATGCTTCCAATGTTGACATGTTTTCACAATGGAGTACATCTCTTTATCATATGTGGGGTATATACACACAACATCAGATAGTGTTTCACTATGATTCGCCATTGTATGCCCATGTTGAGTGAGGACTGCATTGATAACATAATCTCAAGCATCTATCTAAATCTCAAACAGTTGCTGCAGGTCTGGAAGAATAAGGATTTGTGTTGAGAAAAGGTGGAATTTCAATCCTCAAATGATTTATATTGTGTTGCATCCCAAATAAAATTGGCCTTGGCTCCACCCTTGGTCACTTGGCTTAGGGCCCAAGCGATATGAGAGAACCCAAACACAAACTTGTGGTAGGCGTTGGCGAGGCCTAAGAAGTTGGGGAGCTCGGTCAGTGTATTTGGGGTTGGCCAATCGCAAATGAATTAGATCTTGGTTGGATCCACATGCACACCCTTCTCATCCACAATGTATCCCAAATATTGAATTCTATGCATGCCAAAGGAACACTTCTCCAAATTGGCATATAATTTGTGTTGTCGCAGGGTGCCAAATACCTATTGAATGTGCTTCAAATGTTCCTCCCAAGTTTTTCTAAATATGAGGATGTCATTCAGATATATGACCACAAAGGAGTTTGTGAATAGCCTCAATATATCATCCATCATCCGCATGAATGTGGTCGGGGCATTAGTCAAGCCAAAATGCATGACTAGCCACTTGAAGAGACCTTCTTTATACTTGAAGGTTGTCTTCCATACATCAGTTTCTCAATTGGCACTTAGTGGTATCCTAAATTTGAATCAATCTTACTGAAAAATTTGGTGCCTTTAATTTGACCTAGAATATCATCAATTGGAGGGATTGGGTGCCAGTTCTTGATTGTGAACTTGTTCAGGGATCTATAATCAATGCAAAGTTTCCATGTCATGTCCTTATTATGTACCAGAACAATAGGGGTCATGCAAAGTAAGGAGCTTGGTCTAATATGGCCCTTTAGAATTATCTCTTGGATCTGGAGTTTGATTTCTTAATTCTCCATAATAGAGCACATATATATAGGGTCATTAGGTAGAGGAGCATCGGGTGTCAAATCAATTGAGTTCTTTACTTGATAGTGCAAAGCCACCCCAATAGGTGAGGCAAAGATGTCTTTGTGTTCTACTACTATCTTTTCCACCTACTTCTGTTGTGTAGAGAGACCTCATGCAGAGGCTTTGGTAGTTGCAATGATCTTCCATTCACCTTCCGACCAAACCATAAACAACAAAAATATCTTGGTTTGATAGATCACCTTTATTATATTCTTTGTGGAAAGGTGGTTGAGCCAATTGATGGTGTATAGTTGAGGGTGCAACGTCATTGTTAGGTTCAACCTCTTGACAACCTCTACTGAGATTAGTTTCTTCTGGATACTATTGTCCATAATGAAATGGAGTGAGGTCCCCTTCACCCACATATGTCAGTGGAAGAGGTGCTCCCCTTCTTCAGGTTCCTCTGGTTCCTCTTGATGGACCTTTGTGGTAGCAATGGTGACATTGGGTTCTGCATCAAAGATTTATTTTCACTTATCCAATTCTGAATCAAAGTTTGAGCCAACATCTGACTCTGAGGCTTTCATCTCAGCCAACAATGATTGTTTGGAGTGACATTCATTAGATTTGTGCCAAGGGGTTTTGGAACTCGCACCACTTTCTAGTGTCCTTCGACTTCATGTTACCCTTCGTTGCTTGTGGCTTGGAATGGTTTTCTTGGGGCCCGGCCATCCTTGATTTGTCCTTTGTTATGGGAGTTACGACCACCTTTACCATGCTTTTGTTGTGGTGGGTTTGCAGAATTGAAATCCCGCTTATTCTTTTGCTTGAAATTTTTCTCGATCTTAATAGCATAACAGTAAGTGATTCCCAGTGAGGAGATATCTAGGAACTCCATATATGTTTGGATGTACCTATGGAGGCCACTATGTTACTTTAAAACCAGGTATCGCTCGTAGTATTTAATACCCAACTTTGTGCCCAAGGTATGAAATATGTTGGTGTACTCCTACACCATCTAGTCTCTCTCCGGACGCAGAGTTGTCCATCTCACGTACTGTTCATCATAGTTTCGAATAGCGTAGTATTACTACTTGAGGGCATCAAAAAAATCTTCCCAAGTGGGTTCTGGCCCAAAAATTATAGACTTGTCTCTCATATTTTTCTCACAGTAAGTTTCCCACCAATATCTAGCATGAGGAAGGGATTTAAAGAGCACAAAGGTGATTTTTTCACTTTTGGAAATTTTTTGGACAAGGAAATAACCCTCTAGCAGAATTAACCATTTTTCCAAAGCATCAATGTCTATCTAGCCTTCAAATAAAGGAATATCAAAGTTAACATGTACCTTGAAGGGAATCACACCTTTGAAGTGACTACTAGTTGAAGGTGCATATGTTGTTGTTGGTAGCCATCAAAGCATCTGGGAAAAATTATCCATCATCTTGTTCCTTTGTCACATGAGGGCTTCCTCGAGCAACAATTTGATAGGATCTCCTGCTCCATTATCTCTCTTTTCTTCTACCATGGGAGGTTTCTTGGGTCAACATGAGTGTGCTTCCCCAAGCTCGACCAATTCAAGACCCAACTCTCTATAGCCTGACCCCATCTGGGACATGCACATAGAAACAACAAAGAACAAATTTCTCTAATACCATTGATCCGGATTATGTTGAGAATGAAATAAAGGTAAAGATATAACAAGGAAATACATAGATATGTTGCAAGAAACATAGTAATACAATTAAACTCAGATTCTTTTAATGAATGGAATACAAAATACTATAAAATGCAAAACACACAAACTAGCTAGAATGGTGGTAGCCTATCCCTGAAGAGAGAGATGTGTTGACTATGCCTCATTCGCAAGAAGTTGATTACAAAGAGGCCGAAAAGGAATTTTAACATAAATCATCATTGAGAAAACCCTAACCCCAAAATATGAAATGCTAAAAGTTTTGTGGGCCCCGATGTGGTTAGTTAATATGTCAACTTCTAGGGGACATAACTTTTGCATACAATATCTGTTTGGGGCACTTGGTAGCCCATCAAAAATAAATAGTCGAGAAGTACACATTATGAATGGCCTAGTACATTGCTTTGTTATTTACTAGGCGTTGTCGCACCAAAAAATCAAAATTTAGGTCCTCAAAATGACCTCGAAAGTTTGGGACCCGAAAAATTGTAGAAAAATTGCTAAGATGTGAAAGCATTCTGAATTAGTGGAATGGATGGGTGGCCGCCAATATCCACCTGTATCATTGTGAAATTTTTAAAAGAAATAGAGCTACCATTCTTGTGCAAATATCTCCACAACCTATGGATTGGACCATATAATGTCTATTCCTTTGGGCTCCTATAGATTTAATGAACCTCCCATCTTAATACATAGAAGTTAGTTGAGGTTTCTCAAGCATTAAATAATTTTATGGAATAGAGGAGTGGTTTCAAACTTATGGAGAAGAGGAGTGTAGTTTACTAAGTGTTCTTCGTTAAACATAAGAGTGGATAGCCTTATGCGGGCTTGGAACAAGGACAATGACATTTGTTGGATCGATCAAAACATGGATTGATCATTATGGAGTAATCAGATCGGTCTTTTTGGAACATGTGTTGGATTCATATACATGGATTCAACCTTTCATAAGCTTAAAACTTTGGTCTCATCCTACATAATGGTGTGTCGCAATATTTCAATATAATTATATGGAACTTTAGACAACATGCTAGCAAATGCAATGACATGATTATGAGCATCATGCTACAAAATGGGTCGAAACCTTAAGGTGTTATGATGCTAAATTAAATGGGATCTTGGAATTTAGATATGATGTGATTCTGACCATGATTTTAAATATATAGGCCAAATCAATTTATTCATTGTCTTAGATAAAAAGCAAGAGGTAGCTCTTTGGTATTAGGTCTATCCATTAATCCTTTAAGTTCTATGCATTGAAAACTTTAAGAGTGAGTTAGAGACAACCTCAAATTTTTTTGAGGAAACCAAAAGTATGGATTCCATGTTGATGTCGATGGACCTCCTTACTGCAATTGATGATTGGAGGAAAAAGGGAGATAAATCTCGAATCTTCCTGCATAATACTTTTAGCCAGCCAAATGAAGATTGTTATCTTTCTCCTACAAAGTGAACATTTCACTAAGATTGGTGCATAAAAGATAACATGACAAGGTAAGAAATTGTTTACTTCCTCCTTATCTTAGAGGTATCAAAATGCTCGGGATGTTCAAACAAATATCACACTTGGAAAAGAAAGAAAAAACACACAATGAAATATTTGTCGAATAGTCCTTCTAATGTTTATGTAGATGTCAGCACAAGGAGACATCCTTTGTGTTTGTATCTTTGAAGAATAGGGGCCATACTTAGAAAGTTGGTGGATTTTTTTTTTCGCAGACCTTGCTAATCAGGAATTTGGTTTTCAAACAAAGGCCTATCAAGTTGCACCTCTGAGGAGGTTTTCACAACTTAATTTTTTTTCTTGGTGATATCACCTAAGAACTAGTTTTTTAATATAATCAATGTTGGTAGAGCCTAGATCTAGGTTTTCACTAAAAGATCTTTATTATATTTTTCTCCTTTTTCTCTTTTTTTTTTCTTTTTCTTTTAAAATTGGAACTGGAAAAGGGATCGGGAAGTTGTGTTTGTGGGTGGCACAGCCACCTTACTTACAACTTCTATATTTTCTTGCTTGACTGAATATTGAATAAATTCATCTCTGGACTTGATCTTATCATATAGCCTCATTTGATAGGGAGAACCACATGTTTTCCATACACAAGCTCACAAGGGGTGAACCTCGTATTTCTCCTCCAGGTGGTTCAATCAGCCCAAAGGGATTCTAGAATCTTGTCAACCCAATCCTTGTGATGTTGCTGAAATATATTGGTCAAAATGGCCTCGAGTGCTTTTTTGGTGACCTCCACTTGCCCATTTTCCTGAGGGTGGTTTGGAGTAGACATTCGACACTTGATGTTGAACTACTTAGTAATGGATCGGATAAGCTGAGAAGTGAATTGTGGTCCCTTGGTCAGTAACAATTTCTTGGGGGACTCTGAAGCAAACAAAAATTTCCTCATATAATAATTTAGCCACTTCTTCCTTGGTATCCTTTGGTGGGGATTTATCCTCAACCCATTTGGTCACATAATCGGTGCACACTAAGATGTACAACTTCTTTGTTGATGGAAATTTTATTGGCCCTACAAAGTCGAGGGCCCATTTTTTAAATGGCTCCACCAAAATCTGAGGTTGGAGTGGAATCTCATCGGATTAGATTGGTCGACCCATCCTCTGACACTTGTCTCAAGTTCTGACGTATTTCTTGGTGACTCGGAAGATGGTAGGCCAATAATACACCAGATGCAATACTTTATTTGCAGTTGTTTTGTCAACGAAGTGTCCTCTACAAAGCTCATCATGGAAGTCTTTCAAAATATCATAGATCTCGTCCTCTCAAACACAGTGTTGGATAATATGATCTGGACCAGTGTGAAAGTGGTACCCCTTGATCCATCAGTACATATCACTCTATTGGATGACCCTTTTTCATTCTCTCGGTGACAAATGTTGTGGAAGTTTTCCTACATCCAGATAGTTATAGATTTCTGCAAACCAAGGTGTGTTGGTAGACAAAGAAAATAGATGTTCATTTGGGAAAGTATCTTCCACAAGAATATCTTCTCCTTCATTAGTAGGCCTAGAGAAGAAATCGACAACCACGTTTTCCCTCCCTAGCTTGTCGAGGATTATAATGTCGAACTCTTGCAATAAAAGTATCCATTTGGTCACGCTTCCATTAGTGATAGGCTTGTTCATGAGATAACGCATGGTAGAGTGGTTAGTATGGACAAATATGGAGTAACAAATAATGTAATCACGAAATTTTTTATGGCGTGTACAATAAGAAACTTTTTCACAGTTACAGTTTAATTTTGTTCAGCAAGGGTGAGATTCTTACTAATGTAGTAGATGGCATAAGGTCATTGTTCCTCTTTCTTCCCCAATACAGCTCCAATAACCATATCCAAGGTGCATGTAGAGATATGGAAAGGTGGGGACCAATTTGGGCCCTACAAGACCAATGCAATTGTCAATTTATCCTTCAACGCTTTAAATGCAACTTGGCATTGATCATACCAGTGGAATTCCATAGTTTTGTAAGTAATTGAAATAGGGGTGATGCCATCTTAGTAAAGTTTTCTATGAACTTCTGATAGTATCGTACGTGCCTTAGGAAGCTACTGACATCTTTCTGGGTTATTGGAGCTCAAAGATTGAGAATAACTTCTATATTAGCAGGGTCTACTTTGATTCTTGTGGGTGATATGTGGTGGCCTAGAACAACCCCCTCAGTGTGGATGTGGCATTTCTCATCGTTGAGAGAGATTTTTTTGTCCTGACATCTTATCAAAACTTTCTCTAGATTATTTAAGGCTTCCTCAAAGATATCTCCTTATGTCGTAAAATCATCCATGTAGATTTCTACACAATCATTGGTCAAGTCAAAAAGTATCCCAAGGACAACCTTTTGAAAGGTTGTCAGAGCATTACACAATCCAAATGGTAGCACCCAGTAAGCATAAGTTCCCCAAGGGTAGGTGAAGGTGGTTTTCTCTTGGTCCTCAAGGGTGATCTAAATTTGATCATATCCATTTAATCCATCAAGAAAAGAGAAAAATGTATTTCCTACTAGGGTGTCAAGAACTTGATCAAGGAATGGAAAGGGAAAGTAATCCTTCAAGGTGAAATTATTCAATTCTTTATAGTCAACACATACATGCCATTTACCATTCTTCTTTGGCATAATAACTAGCGTTGAAACCCACTTACCATCGGAAATTAGGTAAATGAAATTCACATCAAGGAGGTTTTGAAGATTTTCTTTTACCATGTCCTTCAGAGTAGGATAAGTCCTTCATTGAGGCTACCTGATGGGTCGGGAATCCTCCTTAATATATATATATATATATATATATATATATATATATATATATATATATATATATATATATATATGATGAGTACACAAGTTGGGATGCATCCCTTTCATACCAGTGTAGTATCATGAAAATGCAATGTTGTGATTTTGTAGCATATTGATAAGTTTCTCTTGCTGAGAGGCTTATAATTCAACATTGATATTCAAGGTCTTCCCAAGATGGATTTCGCAAAATAATATTTGGTTCTCAAATATAACATATAAAGGAACCATTATGTTGAGTTTTTGTGTCAATTTAGTTGGTGAGAAAGTTTCCTAGAATGTGCTCAAGGGATGAATGGTTGGTTGTATGAGGATGTGCTATGAAAGTACAAAAATCAACCTCGATTTTTTCTCTAAAGGTTGATGCTTGGTAAAGAGTCAATATAGCTGGGGTGATTTCATCATCATTATCTTCAAGCTAAGGGAAATTTTCCAAGTTAGGAAAATATTTAGCAGGGGAGTAGAGGGTATGATTTTTAGTGTAACTTCCATGAGAGATGGTCATATCCCTTAATTTGCAGCTAATATGTGCATCAGCAATATCCAACCAGGCTCTACCCATAATTGATAGATATCCCACTAGATTGTATTTTGGTTGCAGGACCATAAAGTTAGATAGGTATTCCCATGAATCTAAATAAACAACCATATCCTCAAGCATTCCCTTGAGTTTTACCATATATCTGTCTACTAGTTGAAGGACTGTAGGGTTTGGTCGTATACCAGGCAACTGAATTTTTCCATTGTCTCCTTTGTCAAAAAAATTAATACTACCCCTAAGTCGATCAGGATGTTTGAAATGGAACTTTTATTGATGTTAACATTAAAAACCGGAATTCTTGGGTCCATGTATTTGGCCACAAATACCTTCCCTAATATTAGATCAGCCAATTTTCCTATTGCATGAACAGTTTTGGGATCTTTCTTATTCCTACCCAGCATCCTTAAAAAAATATCTAGGGCATCCTTAGCATAGATAAAGACATCCTTAATGGCTTGAAACAAAGTAATTTTAACACACACATTTCTAATTTCCCCTAGAAAATCAAACTCTAGTCATGTGGGAGACTTCTCTATACACAGTCTTTCCGGATATGGGGGAGTTTGAACTAATTCTTTTGTATGTGGTTGTTTTAGAGTAGTAGATTGAGTTTCCGAAGAGGGATAAGTGATCTAATTATCAAGTTCGGTAAGAATTTCCTCATCATCCTACTCTTGGATAATGGGGGTAGTCTGGTCATGAATCGCTTTTCCCAATCATAGATGAATTTCTTTACAATACGTGGGAGAAAATACATATGTTGGAAAAGGGGGTATTTTAGCATTGCAACTGGGTTGTACTAATTTATTATTCCGGTTATGTATAGTTTGGATAGGTAATCGTTATGGTCTCTAAGGATACTGGTTGGATGGTAACTATAGTTGTGGGTGTTGGAGTGGTGAGTGAGGTTGAGGAGAATATTGTTGGTTTTGAGAAGGTAAACTCACAAAAGTTGTAGGCCCTTTCCAACCCTACTTCCAAGGAAAGTTTTGAACATGGGCAGTGTTATCCCCCATTTCTAGGGACAACTAAGGAGATGATGTCTCGAGGCCCTCGGGTTGTAGACATGGAGTACCAAGAGATAGACCAGTAGGCAAAGCCCCACATCACACCACGCATCACCATGAGATCAAAGGTTTCACCATTCACCACACCAGCTTGGCTCACAGACAACAGAGGAAAGCATGTCTTTCTCCATGAGGTAATGATTTTGGTGTTGTGGTAAGAGTCATTTTAATAAATGAAGCATTTGAATATGTTGCAAAAGGTCTTTCCTTGATTTTGAAAACGTTTTCTTGGAAATTATGCTCCTTGCCTTGTTTCACCTTGGCGGTTAACATTATGTCCTAGTAAGTGGTCACCCTCGGGGAAAGGGTTTCTACCATAAAGTCTTCTTGATGAGTCATCATACCATTCCCGATCATACATATCACTTTCCATACTTCTTTCATTTCATCCCCTCACCTTTTTTCATTTTCGGTTGCACTAACCCAAGAAGGGATTGTACCTCATTTCATGGGAAGAAGGGGTTGAAGGCCCAGAGGGAAATGTAGCTATAAAAAGATAAAATCCAAATCATAACCTTCTAGATGCTCTCCCAAAGAGGTCTTGAGAACAATGAAACGTTTCTTCTGAAATATTTGAAGACCTGCAAAAGCAAACTCGCATTATATAGATGTCTTTCTTGTTGAGGTGTGTACACTTATGGTGTGTCCCTTTATTTCCATGCATATGGTACTCTGTGTAACTCTAGCTTCAAGTGACGCCACGATACTCTTTTCTTTCCATGTCTTATAGTACCCAATTTTTTTGGACTTTAATTAATTAATGGAAATGAATGGACTTGGGAAAAGGTTGCATTGAAAACTAAGGTGCAACACACCCTCTACAAAGGCACCAATAAATGAGATAATATGAACCCTTTTATGCCATGAACCCCATGCCCCGAAGTTTTACCCCCCATCCATTTCATACTCTTTACATGAATTAGAGAGGATACACCTGGAAAACACTCCTTAACTTGGGGAATGATTCACCCAATAGGTCACCATGACAACCCTCCCATACCTAAACTTGGCGAGTTGCATAGGGTCTTTGAGAATTTATTTATTTTGAGAGGGGGTATTTGATGCACATATTCAAGTGATTCTTTTATTATATATGGTTTACTTGACATGATTTGTGTGACTTGTGAGCCCTTGGAGGGAGAATTTCCTTGTCTTTGTAGGGCCTTGACAGGTGGAAGACTTTTTGTGAAGGCACAAGGTCACTTGGACCTTCACATGGGGCATGAAGCCCACGGGATGGATGATGCGCCCTTTCTTCTTGGGAACCTATATCAAATACATTTTCCTTTGGATTCATGAGGACACACCTTGATGGAAGAAACTAGCCCCCTACTTGCCCAACTTTTGGCCTTGGAAGCCTAAAACGTCATTTTTAGGGCTTGACGTCACATTAGATCCTTGGGTTTGGTGATGGTGGTCATCACTTGATGGAGAGTTTACATGTTTTTAAGGATATAATCCATAACTCATGGATACATGGCCTTTGGAGGCCCAACAAATCCTCCAAAATGCTCAACGACTTTCTCTCTATCCCAAAGCATCACCCTTAGGGCATGACGTCACCCCTAAAGGAGGAATTTATTTTTGTCATTTCAAATTATGAATGTAAAGGGAAAATTAGAGAAGTTCAACCTCCCTAATTGAGTTTTACCCTAGTGATAAGTGGACAAACTAATTTTATAGGTCTTGTATAAATAGAGACCTAATTCATTTCATTTGGATAACAATCTCACTTGAGAATTACATATATTTGGCTCAAATTTGCGCCTTTTTTGGGTATTTTCTCCATCTCTCTCTTGTACTCATTTTGTGGACGCTTTTTCTTGTCTATTGATGAAATATGTGGTGTGATACCCTCTTGGAGGCTTGTCTCTTACATGTTGATGGAATATTCTTGGTAAATAAGGGTTTTGCATGCTTTCTATTGAAATTGGTAAGAGATTTTCTACATGTTGTTAGTAATTTATTCTTATTTCAAACTTATTGTTGTCTAAAAACCTTTGAGTATTATAAGGGCATACACCCTCCACCAAGTCTATCATATTTGTCATTGGATAATCTTTTTGTCAAGGTTGCTATGAGGAGTAAAAGGGCTTACACCCTCCTAGATTTACCTTGTTCAATTTACTTTCTCTAGGGAGTAAAAGGGTTTCCACCCATAGAGAAGTAGTAGATCTAACTCTTACACCCAAGAATCCATAACAAAATAGACTAGGCACTCATCTACTTGCATGATCCAGGTGGATATTGGTGGCCACCCACCTATTCCAACTGGATCCTCTTGTCTATTTTTGGTTTAGAATGTTATTTTGTACTTCTTTATAATTGTGGGTTCTACACTTCTAGGGTTGTTTGAAGCCCTACACATCTTCCAGGTGGATATTGGTAGCCTCTCACCTAATCCAACTGGATTATTTGGTATGTTTTCATGTCATCACATCTTGTTGTACTTCCAGGGTCGTTTTGGAGCCCTAAACAATGTTTTTTTTTATATTTCCACATCCAAACTATAGATGGAGTGAGAGTTTGATAACGTAATGTATATCTCTCTAAAATTCCTTTCGAACGGGCTATCACACGCCTAAAACGGAGGTCGTATCCAAAAGTTACAACCCTGGGAAGTTGAGGTATTGTTGGCACAAGGGAAGACCCAAGGTTCAACGCTCAAGAGCGCACCAACAAAGCCCTAACTACTGTCCCTTTTCGCAACACCTGTGAAGTAGATGAAGTCTCACTCGAGGTAGAGGCAGGGGTGGTTGCAGTACTCAAGTCTCTACAACCTTAGCTGGGACACAGATCTGTGATTATATTGTTTACAGATCACTTAGCACCGATAGATTATCAACATTCAACCATTACTCTACTTCGCAGATAGCACAGAGCATCGCAACATTCACTTAGGTCTAAGGTATTTCAGCATTTAGCCATAGTAAAATAGATTAGATCTGGTAGATCATCGCTAAGCACATTCATACATGTATAATAATCACAAAGCATAAGCAGATCTATCTAAGCATGTCTAAGAACTTATCAAAAGAAGGGATAAACACATCAAGTCGAAGCACAAAGCATAACACACAGTATTTATGTGGTTCACCCCCACCCTAGGGCTATGTCCACCAACTCTTCTTATTTATTGTCTTCAGTCAAACATGTTACAACCACAAATCCACCAAAACCCTACTCTGCATAGGACAGGAGATCCGCACACCTCGCTAGATCCTCCTTCCCCGAGTATCTGAGAACCCAGTCTCTTACAAACACTTGGACTTAACACTGCAAGTTCAACAGTATGCACAGATCCTACTTGATCACATAGATCACTTGCAAATAGAAATATTTACCATCACATAGATGTACTCTCTTACTTACATTGCCTAGATTACCTATTTATACATACAAAATAGGCCTAAACATGGGCAAAGCCCATGGGCCGACATCCCATTCCCGTTACATTATCCCAAAAACCCAAAAAGGACCCAAAAGTGGGCCGAGATTCTGCAATCTCAGCTTCGTCTGGCGCTCCATCTTCGATAAGCTGTCGAAGTCCCAAAAATTGGTCAAACATGACCAAGTATCTCCCAAAAATTGGTCAAGGGTCAACAGGCCCCCAACACTCACTTGTGCCTCGTCCCAAGTCACTCTGGTCTGATCAATTCTTCCTCGAATGCCTCGTTCTTGGCTTGAGATGCTTCCACATGTTGTTGTGCTACAGCCTCTTGCTCAGAAAACTCCTGGATGAGTGCGTCATTGATGGGTCCCTCTAGGCATTGTTCTGCTTCACTCACAGCCTGTTCTAGCTCTGCTCCTCGGCTTTCAACCTCTCTAAACAGTTGACATGCCTTATCTTGCACCGATTGAATTCATTGAGTCACTTCCATCACTTTTCTCCGGATTGTATGGATCTGTTGTTGGGTCATGTGCTATTCACGAGATCTCTTCATTATTTCTATGGGTGACAGGGCCTTCAACTACGTCTGTAGCTTTTCAGCTTCATACTTCACATCCTGGAGTTGTGACTCCAATTTATATAACTCTGGGTTCTTGGTGAGGTTCTCATATGTCTGGGCGTTGCGACTACTCAGCTGCTTGCACTCCAAATCAAGAGATTTCAGTCTGTCAATTGTGCTGCGGGCAGTTATTTCTCTTTGGTCTCTGATTTCCTGCGGGGTCTCAGGTACTGCGCGAAGCTCTAGATATGCAATGCGTTGCTGGAGCTTGTGGATCACTTCTGCGAGTTGTGCCACCTGCTGTGGGATTCTTTCTTCGGTATTTACCTCAATGACTATCACAGAGAGAAGTGCTTTGTTGACCGCTTCCTTTACTTCTAGTTGTTCCACCAGCAACTGTTCCTTTCCTTGTTGTAGTTGTGCTTTCTCGTCATTCCACTTTTCTTGGAGATCACTCTTTTCTTGTTCTACATTATTGCATTGTTCTATAAGTACTCCTTGTACTTGTGTCAAATCATGGGTGGCTTGCTATGCTTCATCTTGTGATTTTTGAAGTCGAGCCTCAACTGAATCCGCGATTTGGTGTATTTGAGTTGGCTCATCTCCTACTTTCGGTGTTCCGACTGACAGGGGCACAGTGGAGACTACGCGCTTCGACTGAAGTGCCTGTTGCACTCCTTGGAGCTCTATCTCGATCCGACTGTACATCTCCTTTTGTTTAGTCTCTTGCTTATCTACTATATCCATCGCAGCATCATTCAGAGCTGCGATGATGAAGTTGAAATCGTCTGGGGTCAGTGTCATCTGCAGCTTAGTCATGGGAGATTTGGACTTCTTCTGGGAAGAAGGTTTCTGAGGTGAACCCTTCCTCTTTTTAAAAAGATTGTCTTCGTCTCTGCACTTTTGTTCGACTTCTTCTAACTCTTCACCATCACCCTCTTTCTCTGGCGTGATGGAAGCAGTCTTCACCGGGGCACTACTTAAGTCTTTCTCTTCGTTGATCTTTTGTTGCATGCTAGGTCCGTGTAGATCCTACGCAGTTTCTGGACTGTCTACATCAGATATCTCCGCAGGGTCAGCTGGAACAAGGAGGTCCATCGACCATTCCTTTTTTATCTCCTCCAAATCTTCTTATGTTAATCTATAATAGGACTGTAATTGTTGCTTGTGCTCGTCAGCGCGTGTTGTGATGTAGAGAAAGTGTCTGTCTGCATTGAACTTCATCAGGGGCCAAAACCTGTAGAGGGTGTTTGAAGTGATGCGCGGTGTAGATTGGATAGCTACTTTCAATTGATTATAATATGAATGAAACACGGCATTTTACTGCCATTGTTTATTCATATCGTTCGAGTACCACAGGGTACTGAACTTCGCGGCCAACAGTTCAAATGGCTCGATGTCTGGGAAGGTCACACCTTCCGGCAATGAAAGCAATCAGGATCAAGAGCCAACTGAAATGGAACTCATATCCTTGGTCCTGGGATTCTCTGCAGTCGAGCTCCAAATGGTTTACCAAGTACTGTGCCCAATTCATTTGTAGGCCCTCAGTGCACTTTCCTGCGAGGTCTACTATGAATCCAGTGACTTGGGTTGGTCGGTTGTTGCAAACTAAATTTCCTGCGATCAACTGACAGGCGAGGCATACTGCGTCATTCTGAATAGAGGCTACCTTGTAGTCGCGCGTGCCCTTCTCGACATTGCCATAAGTCTCTTTTATCTTCTGTGGTAAGGCTTGGTCTGTGGTCTTTCTAGGGTAAAAATCATGTGGGTCAGGGCCTTGCATGCTCAGCCTGATGATCTGATGGATCAAGTTCAGATCCACTATGATACGTCGGTTCAGCCATAAATATCCTCCATGGTAACAAGATAACAGAAACTTAACACATGCGTTCACTTAAATGTCGTCCGAAGTGTGGGATCTTCATAACATTAAGCAGGGTAGACTATGCGAGGTTATAGGTCCAAGGTTGGGGGATAATCTTTGAATTCTTTCCTTTCATCTTGGTCAGATACTTATGTGGGGGGAGCATATTGTAAGCTTTATGGTCTCCAAGGTTGAAGTCACTAAACTTTAGCATTGCTATCTTATCTTGGTCTGTTCGAACTACATGTATCCCTTTTGGGAGGTACGCAGTGACCAAGGCATAGTCAAAATCTCTAGGCACGTTATCTTTGTTCACTGCACCTCTCAGAGAAGGTATATACGCAGGTAAGATGCTTGGAATCAACTTAGAATTTGTGAGATCGTCTCTATGTTTCGTTCTCGTCTCTATCGTGATTCTGGAAGTTCCTGCTCCGCGAGCACTCAATGGAGGATCTTGGACTTCGTCTGTCGATGATGCTTGCACACCTGTAGACATCCTTCTTTCCAACATGACTTTCTTGGTCCTGAGATCAACGAGTACTTCCTTCGCGGATTCTTCAAGTGCGCTAAGCTCCTTGGACATATGCGCTTGGGGTTAATAATATCGGGTTCACGAAGTAATGTAGACATAGCAATAATATGGAAAGTAAGGACTTAATGATCACTGGACAATCTTAACCAAGGTTACGAGCTCAAATTCTCGATTTGGAAAAATTGATCTTCGTGCATGGCACGATGGGATAAATAGGAAACTCAGCAACGGATTTCTTGCAACGGGTATGAGGCTTCATTAACTCTTGTTATTCCCATTATGGCGTGGTCCAATGGTCAGGTGACGAACCATAAATGTTTTTCCAGTCGTTCGGAGCATCAGTCGAACGGATATATCGTCCCCAACAGCTATATTGCTTCGCCACGGCGAAGTGACCTATGTCGTTGTTCTGAATCTACTTATATCAAATATTCTTTCGTCTATTACTGCCCTAGTTTTCTGTAACGCTCCATATTTTGGCTTTAGGTACTTAGAACATTGATTTTTCTCATCTTAGTAATTCATTGCTTAACAACTATTTGGACTCAACAATGTTGATATAGACATGTGACAAGTGTACATCTTGACCTATTTATGTGTTGAATACTATTATTTTCATTGTTATATGCTCATGATGATGATAACTCTTTTGATTTGTTTAAACATGAAAATTAAGATATGGAATTTAGGTACATGGATATCGAATCAAAGTTATGTTGCGAAAGCATAACAAATGCAAGCCATGATAAAAATAAACATAGATTTCTTAATTGAACGCCAATACAGATATGAATTCTTATATGAAATTATGATGTATATACATAGATATGAGTTATTGGTGAACTAACCTACAGGTTGATGAGCTATGTGATAGCCAAATGACTACAATGATGAGATAACATGGATGTCGTAGACATCAAGACGATAGTGTATGT
>ML784976.1:129152-150090 GCA_009831015.1 Picea engelmannii | reverse complement strand
TGATGAGCTTCTACAAACTAAGGAAGAGGTATTTTTCAGTGATATTTTTGTTATTGATATTTTGAGTATACTTATGTTTTAAGTTCTTAAATCTTAAAGTTAGCCTACTACTTATTTCATCATGTTATTAGATTTATCATTGAAAAGATGTAGAAGAAATGTGTAAATAAAAAAAAAATCAATGAAATAATGCTAAAACAAAGTTGTTAACGTCTAAGTATTTAGATAAATAGTTACTCTGCTTAGCATCCCGTGGATGGGTGCTACATTTTCAAGCTAGGACAGAATCTATCAAACATACCTAAATTCATATTCTAGAAAAAAAAAATCGCTTATCTTACTTTTACATAACACAAAGCTTTCAGATCTAGACTTCTTTAACTATTCTTACCTCTATCAGAGCGCAGAGCTTACAGATATTACCTCTTTTCTTCGGATCGAGCTTCTTTTCTTCAGATCTGACCTTCTTCTTGGCACAAAGCTTCCAGATCTTGCTTCTTTCTTTCAGATCTGACCTTCTTTCTTCAGATCGAACTTCTTTTCTTAGCACGGAGCTTATAAACCGAGTAGGGTACTGTGCACTAGGGAACAGATCTACACACAAAGATTTCTTTCTCACAAGCCTCTTCTTTCTTAGTTCCCAGCAATCACAGTTTCAAGTCCCGGCAACGGAACCATTTTTTGGTACAAGGGAAGACCCAGGGTTCAACGCTCAAGAGCGCACCAACAAAGCCCTAACTATCGGCCCTTTCGGCAACACCTGCGAAGTAGATGAAGTCTCACCCGAGGTAGAGGAAGGGGTGGTTGCAGGACTCAAGTTTCTGCAACCTCAGCTGGGACATAGATCTGTGATTATATTGTTTACAAAGCACTTAGCACCGATAGATTATCAATATTCAACCATTACTTTACTTCGCAGATAGCACAGAGCATCGCAGCATTCACTTAGGTCTAAGGTATTTCAACATTTGGCCATAGTAAAACAAGTTAGATCTGGTAGATTAGCACTAAGCACATTCATACATGTCTAATAAGCACAAAGCATAAGCAGATCTATCTAATCATGTCCAAGCACTTAGCAAAAGAAGGGATAAACACATCAAGTCGAAGCACAAAGCATAACACACAGTATTTACGTGGTTCACCCCCACCATGGGGCTATGTCCACCAACTCTTCTTCTTTATTGTCTTCAGTCAAATAGGTTACAACCACAAAGCCACCAAACCCTACTCTACATAGGACAAGAGATATGCACACCTTGCTAGATCCTCCTTCCCCGAGTATCTGAGCACCCAGCCTCTTACAAACACTTGGACTTAACACTACAAGTTCAATAGTATGCACAGAGCCTACTCAATCACATAGATCACTTGCACATAGAAATATTTACCATCACATAGATGTACTCTCTTACTTACATCGCCTAGATTACCCATTTATACATACAAAATAGGCCTAAACATGGGCAAAGCCCATGGGCCGACATCCCATTCCCATTACATTATCCCAAAAACCCAAAATTGGGTCGAGATTCTGCAATCTCCGCTTCATCTGGTGCTCCATCTTTGACAGGCTATCAAAGTCCCAAAAATTGGTCAAACATGACCAAGTATCTCCCAAAACTTGGTCAAGGACCAACAGGTACCAACTTACCCATATGGGCCCACATGAATTTTGGTGTTTCACCTCCTAGGGTTGGGTTTTTGGATGTCTAGGGTTTTGGCATTCATGAGTAATATCAAAAAGGCCTCTGGAGCCTCATTATAATGATTATGCTCAGACGGATGCGCGTAGCAGCCACAACTCTTCTCAGAGATAGCTACCACCATTCAAGAAAGTGTTTCAGTTCTATATTTTTATAGTTTCAGCCTATTTCATTTATTCAATATAAGATATTTTTCACTGGATGTTTGTGTTGTTCTTCATATCTTTGTGTTTATTGTATTCATTTTGTTAATCAGTTCATTCTGCTCCTAAATCTGGATCAGTGATATCAGAGCGGTCTTCTCTTCATTAATTTTTCTTCATGAATGTCCCCGACAAGATCTTGGTACAAGAAGTTGGGACTCGAACCAATCGACCCATTGCAATATCAGTCGCGCCTAGCCCAACAAAATCCTATGGGTGACGAAAAGAAATATGATGGAGCAGGAGATCCTATTAAAATGTTGCTCAAGAAAACCCTTGCACGACAAAGGAACAAAATGATGGACAACTTTGTGCAGATCCTTCGACGGCTACCCACAGGAGAAGAATCTTCATCAAGCGGCCATGCAACCTGATTCAAGGTACAGGTAAATTTTGATATTCCATTATTTGAAGGTCCGATAGATGTGGATGTTGTAGATAAATGGTTGAATCTGCACGAAGGGTATTTTTTAGTCCACAATTTTTCCGACGGGGAAAAGATTACTTTTTCACTCCTCAAGGTCATCCCCCATGTTAAGGATTGGTGGGATACTTACTCTGATCAAAGGGTCGTAGAGGAATCTGCAACATTTATGGTTTCCCCTACATGGGATTCCTTCCGGGACACCATTAAAGAACAATACTACCCGGTTGGGAGCTATGAAGACCAGTACACCAGATGGACCACCCTGTGACAAGAAAGGGACCACACAGTACTAGATTTCACAAATATTTTCCATATCATGCCCACCAAATTGGGTATCAAAGACTCTGAGCGACATCTGGTGCTCAAATACCATGGTTGTTTGCATAGATACATTCAAACAGAAATGGAGTTTATGGACATCACCTCATTGGGTATGGCTTATAGATACGTTGTTAAGATCAAGCATAAATTTAAGCAGAAGAGGCGAGAGTTTGGATCTACAAACTCCTCACAGTCAAAGCAAGGAAAAGGTGGCCCCAACCCACACAGCAAGGGATAGAGTAGAGAGGGATACTCTCAAGAAAACCAGTCCAAGACGCAACATAAAAAGGGCAATGAGAAGACGAAGAAGGACATGGGAAAATGGTGTGAGTACCATAAAATCCCTTGGCACAGCACTGAAGAAGGTCACTCCAAGCAGTCACTCGTGGGCGAGCTGAATGCTTCCAAGTCAGATGTCGATTTTGATTCTAAATCAAATCCCGAAGGAGGGAAGCGGATTATAAATGATGAACCCAATGCCACTATCGCTACCACCAAAGTTTGGCCAAGCGAACCAGAAGAACCAGAGGAAGGGGAACGCCTATTTCACTCACAAATGTGGGTAAAGGGGGCTCCGCTTCCTTTCATTATCGATAGTAGCAGTCAGAAGAACCTAATTTCAGCAGAGGTCGTCAAGCGGCTGGACCTACCAACGACACTGCACCCGCAACCCTACACCAACATTTGGCTTCACCAAGGAAGAGATCTACGTGTCAGCCAACAAATTCATCTACCCTACAGAATCAAGCCTTTCAAAGCTGAGGTATTGTGTGATTTTGCTCCCCTTGAAGTTTGTGTTGTTCTTTTAGGACAACCATATATGTGGAAGCGTCATGTTGTGTATGAGTCTAGACCCCGCATTGTTATTATTATTTTGGGTAGACAATTGTACAGGATACCAGAGGTAGCATCACCTACCACTATTTCTTTAATCTCTGCTAAGCAATGTAGTAAGGTCATTTCAAAGAACGGGAAGTTTGTCTTCTTTGCGATCCATGCTCACAGTAAGCAGAAGTTTGTCGCCACATCAATGGCCTCTACATAGAGCCTCTCTTTGCAGCAGAAACAAGTGGACGGGATCGTGGAATAATACAGAGACATATTCTCCTCACCCACTGGGGTACCGACGCATTGTCAATTCAAGCATCCAATTGACCTGACCCCCATTGCACCTCTACCTAATGGACCTGTCTATCTCCACTCGTTGATGGAAAATGATGAAATCAAGTGTAGAATCCAAGAGATTGTTCAAAAGGGGCACATGAGACCCAGCTCCTCCCCTTGCGGAAGCTCGATTGTACTGGTGCAGAAGAAGGACGGGACTTGGCAACTCTGCATTGATTACAAATCCTTAAAAACAATTATTGTCGGGAACTGGTACCCAATTCCCAGGATTGATGACCTTCTTGACTAACTCAAGGGGGAAAAATTCTTCAGCAAGATTGACCTAAAGTTTGGCTACTACCAGGTTCACATCGAACCAACTAATGTATGGAAGACAACCTTCAAATCTAAAGAAGGTCTCTTCGAATGGTTGGTCATACCCTTTGGCTTAACAAATGCACCAGCCACTTTCATGAGATTGATGGATGATGTATTGAGACCCTTCACCAACTTTTGTGGTGGTATATTTGGATGACATCCTCATCTTCAACAGAACTTGGGAGGAGCACATGTGGCATGTTCAGCGGGTTTTGAGCACTCTACGGCAACACAAGATATATGCCAACTTGGAAAAATGATATTTTGGCATGAACAGGGTTCAATACTTGGGCTACATTGTTGATGAGCATAGGGTACATGTCGATTCGGCTAAGATCCAAGTCATCCATGACTAGCCAGCCCCGACCACACTAACCAATCTCCGAAGCTTCTTGGGATTGGCTAACTTCTACCAACAGTTTGTGTTGGGATTCTCCCATATTGCATGGGCCCTCAGCCAAGTGACCAAGGGCGGTGGCAAGAAAAATTTCGTGTGGGGGAAATAACAACAACGAGCATTCGATGATCTGAATCATCGCTTGTGTTCAGCTCTGGTACTCTCCTTGCACAATCTACATAAACCATTCAAGATTGAGACCGATGCATCTGACTATGTTGTAGGTGCAGTTCTCACTTAGCACAGTCATCTGGTGGCATACCATAGTGAGACACTCTCAGATACTCTATGTAAATACCCCACCTGTGATAAGGAAATGTATTCCATTGTGCAAGCCTGTTGTCAATGGAAACATTATATTCTGGGAAAGGAGACAATCATCCACACTGATCACAAGCCTCTGCAGTTCATACAGACACATGGGAGATTGCAAAACGACCGCCATCAGAAGTGGTCCACCTACCTGCAGCAGCTCCATCTCAACATCAAGTATAATATAGGGATCTCAAATCATGTCACTAACTGCCTCAGTCAACCTCATGTGGTTGCAGTCACCACTGTGCTCCATTCTTATGGACATGAGGCATCTGAGTAGCCCCAACTTTATCAGTAAGATCTGGACTTCACCGCCACCTATCAGCTCTTGGGTATAAACGTGATTGTCACTGATTTTCACATTCAGGACATACTATTATGCCATCTGGGCCATCTCTATGTTCCTACAAGCAAGCATGTAAAGCGGATTTGGGAATCCCACTACAGTCAGATGGCGGGACATTTTGGCGTGGAGAAAATTGTGGTCATTCTTCAAAAACATTTTTATTGGCCACAATTTCGCCAGGACGTCAGCAAGTATATCATATCTCGCACTGCTTGTGCCATTTCCAAGCCAGCCACCAAGAAGCAAGGATTATACACCCCTCTTCCTACTCCCGAGAAGCCTTGGGAATCCATCTCAATGGATTACATGTCTGGCCTTCCATGCACCAAGCAAGGCAATGACTGCGTATTTATGGTCGTTGATCGATTTTCAAAGATGGCAGTCCTCACAGCCTGCAAGAAGAATATCACATCGGTCTATACTGCTAATCTCTTCTTCGAACGAGTGTGGGTCCATTTTGGGATACCACAGACCATCATCTCCAACTGGGATAGCAGTTTTCTCAGCACATTTTGGTCGAGTCTTTGGTCACTATTGGACACCAAGCTCACCAAATCCACTGCTTTCCACCCCCAAACAGACGACCAAACAGAGGTCATCAATCGGATGATTGTGCACATCCTGCGCATGTACAACTCTAAGCATTTGCATACATGGGATGAGAGTCTCCCCTATGTTCAGCACAATTACAACATGGCTCTCCATAGCTCCACCGGCCATAGCCCATTTCAGGTGGGGCTAGGATTCCAACCCTTGGTTCCCATTGATGTTGCACTACCTCTTGCCACTACACAAACAAACTCTTCCCATGTTCAGTCTAAGACCGACAAAGCCACCAGATTCATTGAGAGGATTCATCACATCCGCCAACAGGTCCAGGAGATTTTGCAGAAATCCAATGCTAAGTACAAGTAGTGCCATGATCAACACAGGGTACTGCACCAGTTTCAGGTTGGAGACAAAGTCTGGTTACATTTGCAGAAGGAGCGTCTCACAGGACCCCATCGGAAGCTCCGCCCACTTCGCTATGGGCCTTACACTATCACCAAGGTTGTGGGTAGTAATTCTTTTGAGCTCAATAGTCCACCCTTCCTTGGCTTGCACCTAGTGTTCAATGTGGACCTCCTTCAGCCATATTTTCCACCATTATTGGAAACCTTAGAGATGGCAGAATAGCTGACACCAACATATCTCAACCCTGACTGCATGGAACAAGCATCCACTGATCAGATAGTAGACACAGAGGTCAAGGGCACTCACCAACATAGGATCTAGATTTATCAGGTTGTCAAGGCAGGGCAACTCCTACACCAAGGAAAATGGCTCACCCGGGGCAAAATCTAGAAGAAGTTTCCTCCCCTGACAGGGGAACTCAATGCAACAGAGACCATTTCTTCCTGAGGGGGGAGGATTGATCCAGGTGGATACTCATGGCCACCCACTTATTCTGTTGGATCCTCTTGTTTATTTTTGGTTTAGCACGTTCTTTTGTACTTCTTTGTAATTGTGGGCTCTACACTTCTGGGGTTGTCTGGAGCCCTACACATCTTCCAGGGGGATACTGGTGGCCTCTCACCTAATCCAACTGGATTATTTTGTATGTTTTCATGCCAGGACATCTTCTTATACTTCCAGGGCCGTTTTGGAGCCCTAAACAGTGTTTTTTGGTCTCTCCACAGTCAAGTTATAGACAAAGTCAGAGTTTGACGACGTAATCTGTAGTTCTTTGAAAGACCTTTCCAACAGGCTATCACGCACCTAAAACGGAGGTCGTATGAAAAATTAACGACCTCGGGAAATTGAGGTACCAACTTACCCATAGGGGCCCACGTGACTTTTGGTGTTTCACCTCCTAGGATTAGGTTTTTGGATGTCTAAGGTTTTGGAATTCATGAGTAATATCAAAAAGGCCTCTTGAGCCTCATTGTAATGATTCTGCTTAGACGGGTGCGCGTATCAGCCACATCTCTTCTCAGAGATAGCTACCACCATTCGAGCAAGTGTTTCAGTTCTGCAATTTTACAGTTTCAGCCTATTTCATTTATTCAATAGAAGATATTGTTCACTGGATATCTCTGTTGTTCTTCATATCTCTGTGTTTATTGTATCCAGTCTGTTAATCAATTCGTTCTGCTCCTAAATCCGAATCCGAATCATTGGATTGGAGAAATAAAATCATTCGCATTGGTATATGTGAAATTATAAGATATTGCATTTGTTCAAATTGGAATCTTTTCTTAGTGCTATTAGCTTGTTTGTGCCACTAAGGTGTCTAGCTTGGCCTAGTATTTATCTCGTTGTAATTAATTTAATTATACGACTATTAGGGCTGCAACAAAACACTCTTAAACTCTTTCTTACTCACTAATCTACCATTGAAATTTGCTTGCAAACTGTCATATTGAATCTACTTGTCATTGGCTATCTTTTGGGTGGATTGTTTGTTGATTTTGGTGGATAGATATTGTTGTTGTAACAATTGTTTGCTACAGACATAAGGCTGCTATAATACTTTGTTGATAACTTCATTTAGCAACCCCTTTTTACTGTCAAAGATTTTGCTTAAGTATTGGAAAATTACCTTCATGTTCAGTACTTGATCATCCAATAAATATTTGATGTTTTTTATGGTTAATTCTACAATTAAAAACTCTTTCCATTTTATATATATATATATATATATATATATTTGCTTATTGCTTCAATTTAGGACAACAGGCTTTCTTTGCTTGTCCCCTTGATATAGGCTTGGTTTTATAATCATTTGCTTTGTTTCGAGCAAGTCTAACATTGTTTTGCAGGCACGCAACACTTTGGAAATATCCATTCACCAACAAGACTCTTCTCCAAGCCATCATTCCACTTCTATCTTGATCTATAGGGGCTTCATTGGTCATTCTACCACTTTCCATCTAAATCCCCCTAGGGTCATCGGGATTCCCCCCTTGTGGTGACTTAGAATCACTAAAGCGAGGGGAGTATCTATCTAAGGTGACAGTGGGTAGCTACTCTCGTAGTTGTCTCACTCTTATGGATTGGGTTAGGATTTTCCCAACCTACAATTTGTGCGATAATAGGCAGTACATTACTGCAATGGCTCAGATGGGTACCAGTTTAGAGGTGGGTACTAGCATGGGGAAAAATATTGGTCTTGTGCCATACGAGGTGGTCGTGATGGCCATGGTCACTTTTGGGCTACATAACAGATTTTTTTTATTTCTTCGTTAGCCCCTTTGTATATTTCCTTTAGCTTAGGAAAAGAAGGGAAATCTCTAGGTGCGTGCCTTTGCTCCCAGATAGTGCATATCTCCACGTTGTCCAAAGGACACTCATGAAGAGTCTGCTTCTTCCTACATCCAAAGTAGAAGATGGATAATGCCAAGTCTTCTTCTTCTTTCTTTTTCCTAGCCTGCAAGGTGTCCAATTGGGAACTAAGTTAGCTAAGAATGTTAGTTTTAAAGTTATCCAATAGATTTCCTATCTCAACTCTAGTGACTCCTTCTACGCTAGATGACCTAGTGACCTTTGAGACTATATATCAAGGGCCTCTCCCAGATTTTATAGTGCTACGTGAATAAGGCCTACATAATTCACAAATTCCATTGTGATGGGAGATGTCTCCAAATCCCATGATATTTAATGCATCCATGCAATCATCCCTAATTCCCCAAAGGAGAATGATGCGTAGAGTTTCAAGATCATCTCTCACTTTACAGTAATCCTAATACTATTTTTTTTTGTGCTTCCACTTCCTCGCCCATGTGAAGGAGCTTAGTTCTCTAGAACGCTAAGGATTCACTTGATTCAACTGAGGATCCAAGCTCTTCAATAGGATTTCCTATGAAACCTTGATCTTTGGGATTGGGAGCTTCGGGAGACTTTATGATTGCACTAGCTATAGATTCAAGCATAAGGGGATTGTGTGGGATATTAGATGTTATTTTATCTGTTGAGACTTTCTATAATCATTTGCTCTTTGATAAAAATAAAATCAACTCAATTAACGGTTTCTTAGATACATTTGTTATGTGCCTTAAAAGAATGTATATCAAAGTTTGGTGGCTAGATAGTTTTGTATTTGAACTAAGCATCATTTTTTTACAATGCTTTTTCTTTAGGTGAAAAATGATTTTTCCTATGCTATTTGGCTTGTTAACAAGTGTGATCATTCGAGCTGGTCTGGTGTGGAATACTATGAGAAGGACATAGCTCCTTTGTGGCAGGAATATAATGTGATTCGAGCTGCAACATCATATTCTCGCCTTGCAAATAATAACTTACCCTAGGATACCCGGATGAATTTGCAAGCACTCGCATGGGTTTTGGAGGCTTTTGGTGGTGGATCGACGTGGGTGTTTCTGCTATGTTGGTATTGTTTGCGGGGATTATGTCGGGTCTCACCCTCGACTCGATGTCCCTGGGTCTTATCGATCTCGATGTCCTTCAGAGGAGCGGCATGGCACACAAACCGAGAAAAAACAGGTAGCTGCTACTTGTGACATTGCTGCTATGGAAGCGCTTCCAATATATTTTGATAAGATGTTGGGGAGGTTATCCCACAAGCAATATGTTCACGATACGGGCTTGTTGTTGGAGCAAATTTGGTTTGGCTTGTGCGTGTCCTTATGATCATTTGCTATCCCATTGCTTATCCTGTTGGGAAGGTGCTAGATTCTGTCACTAGGCACAATGAGTCCACTGTATTCACGAGGGAACAACTAAAGCTCTCGTTTCAATCCATGGTTAGGATGCAGGTAAAGTGGGAGGGCTTACACATGATGAGACGACAATTATAAGTGGAGCACTTGATCTGACTGAAAAGACTGCAGAGGAGGCTATTGAAAAGATTAAGCAGAGATAGAATTGATGCAAAACACTACAAGATTGATGTGTATTTTATTAATATCAACATGTATAGTTACACAATATGGTTACAAGACGTTACAGAGTGAATTACCAACTCCTGTAATGGTAAACTAACTAATTAAGAATGTAATTAGGTGTTTTCCTTAACAACTATGACCCCAATTGAATCAACCTTGAAGATGATGTGGAGCACTGACCGGTTCCTACTGAAGATGTGATTGATAGCTATGTGGTTGAAAACCCTGAGACTCGTGAGATTACATATTTCTGCACCTTCTACACTCTACCCTCATCTATTCTTGGCAATGCCAATTACTCCATGCTGAAGGCTGCTTACTCTATTATAACATGTCAACCCGGACACCTCTGCTATAGTTGATGAATGACGTTTAATGCTCTGGACATCATGCAAAATGAGTCATTTTTGAAGAACTAGAAGTTTGGACCTGGGGATGGACAGCTTCATTATTATCTCTACAATTATGGACCTGGGGATGGACAGCTTCATTATTATCTCTACAATTATGGACCTGGGGATGGACAGACCACGGGGAGATCGTTGAGTTGCAAGTTGAGGGCAGTTTGTGAAGCAAGAGATGATAGCACCAAATCGTAGGTTTTGAGGAGCTCCTCACAAAGAGAGGGAGGTAAATAAGATCAAATGACAAAGGAAGACACAATCGCTGAAAATATTAGTGCAAGCTCCTTGAGTAGGGTTCCACCAGATCTCAACAATATTGCAAAGATTTTTTGTGCCACAAAATCACTCAGATAAGTGCCATGAATTCGCTCTAGAAAAGGCCACAAATTCGCAGCAGATTAGGGCACGAATTTACAGTAAATAGAGGGCTCGTTTTCGCTGAAAACTTTGTCACGAAATCAATGAAGTAAGGCATCATTAGATCATTGAGAAGAAAGGCACAAAATCAAGGAAAGATCTGGCAATATCATAGAGAAATATCACCAGATCGAAGTGGAGTGAAGGCACAGGTAATCGTTGAAGAAGAGCTCGCCAGGAGAGAAGAGATAAAAGGGAGAAAGAACTAGACCATAAGGGGGGGCGAAGGAGCACGCTATTGAGGGACATGATAGCAGAAGTTGATCAATGGATGTACTATATTTTTGGTATTTTTATCAGAAATGTATTTACATGCTTACTTTTTTGGGGGCTTGAATAGATAGTTTAAAACTTATATTTTTATCAGTTTTTATAAAATCTTTGAAACCCTAAGTGTTGTTGGCAAGTTTGTTTGTTGCTAGCTTAGTGCTTATACTAGTATAGATAGGTAGTCATAGGTCCATAAGCTTAGATAAGGGTCTAACACAGCTTATTGAGGCATCATTATTATTATTATTATGATTATTCCTATGATTAATAATAAGTCTTCTATGCATGTACAAATAATAACTTTCTTTTTAAAAATTCTTTCTAAATTAATAATAAGTATGCATGTAAAAATAATAAGTTTTTTTTTTTTTTTAATTCTTAATTGTCATTTAAATTCTGATTTTTTATTTAATATTCATGTTCAGACATTAAACAGTTAGTCAACTTGTTGTTGGTCTGATCCACTGAGGCCTTTGATTGTCTTGATCTAGCATTGCAAGATACAGTAGATTCAGTGTTGAAGTTATTATTTTCTTGATCATATGCATAGAGGTCATTATGATGGCATCTTGTAATAATTGGGCAAGTGTCAATCGATTGAAAATGTTTCCCTATTTTTTTTTTTTTATCGAAGATACATTGTCGCGGCTATGTGAAAAATGCTCAGCTACCTCATGCCATAACTCTTGCGATGACCTAGAACATGCCAATGTACTTTACAAGTGAGGCCAACAAACTTTATGGAAATCAAACTTATGGATGCATGTAGATTCACTCTAAAAACACAAGTAATCTCAACTCATCCTAAATTAACCATGCAAGAAAACAAAAGAGATTAAATGTCAAACCATAAAAGAGATTAAATGTCAAACCATAATTACCTTTGAGCAGATATGGAATAGTTGTGATAAGGAAAGAAAAAGTGATACTAAGTAAGAGGTCAAAAAGATGTCAAAATTTTGTTTCATCAAATATCTAAATACCTAAAGCAATTGTTTTGGATATCCAAAGTTCATTTCAAACTTTTGGAAAGGGCTATTCAAAGGTTTTGGTATAAACCTGAAATTTAGTACAATCTATCATCCATAAATAGATGGGAAAACAAAGAGTCAATCAAGTGATTGAAAACATGTTTAGAATGTTTGTAATGGATAATCCATCCAAGTGGGAGGATTACTTTCATTTGGCTGAATTTTCTTATAACAATAGATACCAAGCTTCATTAAAAACGAGTCCATTTAAATCTTTATACGGAAGAAAATGCAATACTCCAATCAGTTGGGACAATCGAGCAGACAGAATAGTACTTGGGTCATAATTGCTAAAGGAAATGGAAGATAAAATGGTTAAGATCAAGTAGAATTTAAAAGCAACAAAAGAGTTATGTGAATAAAATCAGGATACCAAGGAAATATAAAATGGGAGAGCATCTATTTTTTAAAGTGAAAATAAAAAAGATTTATTTGAAGTTGGGAAGCTACACCGAGCTAATAGCAAGATTCTATGGTCCATTTGAGATATTGGATAGAATATGACCAGTTGCATATAAGGATTGCATTGTCTGCTTCCATAAAAGTGCATATTGTGTTTCATGTGTCATTATTGAAAAAGTATGGGCATAATCCTAACCATGTCAATGACTGGACTTTGATTTAGGTGGAGCTAGAAGGAGACTTCTAGGTGGAGCGATTGAGTATATTGGACAGAAAGGTTGAGATGCTTTAGAACAAATCCATAAGGCACGTAAAGGTCCAATGGACTTGCTACAACCCTGAAGAAGTGACATGGGAGCTGGAAGATGCAATGCGAGAGGAATACCCGCATTTGTTTTGAAATTTGGATGTAAAAAAGAAAATTTGGATGTAAAAATTATTGTACATATGCATGGTGATGTGCACCAAGGACACTTCATGGGAGGGGAATGTAACACCCCACTAACTTTTATCCCCATATTAGCGATGTATATTTGTGTATACAATGAATGGCCAAGGGCCAAGCGATGTAATATGTAAATATTGTACATTGAATTTTAATAATAAAAATACATCATTGATTGTAGAAGGAGAAGTAAAAAAACATGGGGGGATATGATTCCACAAGAGAGGAAAGAAAGGGGGCTTGCGGTGCTCAAAAGGGGCCAAAGCCAAATAATATTATTTTATTCATGGCCTAAAGTTTTTTTCTTGTGTTATCCTAAGTCATAACAACTTTGGAATAAGAGGGGAAATGGAGATACGTGGACTTCTTAAGGAGCCACGTTGTGAGTTGTGAGCATGCAAATATAATTCCTGACTTTTGGTTGTTGTTAGAGTATTTTTCCAATCATTCTAACGGAAGCCTAGTCTGAGAGCTAAGTTGCCATGATTGTAAGGAAATTATAGGAAAGGAACCCATGTGGAAAATTATAACCCTACGTGAAAGGAATTGTTTCCATTGAGAGGAATAGTGACAACTGAGATTCCTTGGAGTCCCCAGCAAAGAGATTTCCTGACCAGACTATGTTGGAGCCCAGACGGGAATTGGGATAACCTGATGGGTTGCAGAACAAAGAAGGGGATCACTTTCCTTAGATTGTGCAGGCTAAAGGGGAAAGAGAGCTAGTGGAATTGGGATAGTTGTAAAAATTAATGGTCTGTTATAGATGGGAAATTGGGTTGTGTGAGTGGATTAGATCTAGCCATAGGAAGAGTTCAACCTTATGGACTCATAGCCTCAACTTGGAGGTGGTAGAAAGAGTATAGTGCAACATATCCTATGGTTGGGTGGAACGTCTTTTGTCTGCAACCAATTGGTGTTTCATTTCCCAGAAAGATAAGCATTATAGTGTATTTGTAATAATGTTAATTTAATGTTGCTTATGATATTAATGGAATGTTGTTTTGTTTATATGTATCAGTATGCAATTGTAATTATGCATCATTTAATTATATTTGAATCAACCTGTTTGGTCATGTTTGCATGCCTAAATCATGAAATGGAGGGACAGTAAAAATTATGGTATCAAAGCTTTATAATGAGGAATTCATCCCAATTAGATGGGTGGGTATGTGATAAAGTGGTATTAGAGAAAGAAGATAATGAAATTTTGTGTTTTCCAGAATTACCTTGTATCATAAATGGTTGACAGAGGGTACTAGGTATGTTATAGGACGCCACAAACGTATATAGCCATAACATCTTGTTGTTCACTCTTTTCAACTAGTTGTTCATAAAAATCGACTTTTTGTTTGTATTTTTTTCATTTTTTCATAGAGTTTTAAAACAAACCTCACCTCTCTTTTCTTTCCTTCACCACTTTAAAATTAGAACCATCTGAAGTGAAGGTATTATCAATCTTGTGTCAAGATACCAAAGGTGGTGTAACCAACATCTAGGCTTTGCATAGGTTTGGTTTATAATAGTAAGCATTCTATTGACATAAAGTTCATTTTGCTCAATCAAATCTTTATTCTTTAAACGAAACTTTGCAAATACCAATAACTTGATTCTTATAATTTTGTAGCAATCATGATTTAAAAATCTAGAAAATAAGTTAAAGACGTTTGCAAACAATTTTTAAAAATTTAGCCAGAGTAAAATACTATAAAGTCAATATCAATGGTGCATATGAATTTACCAAAACATGATCCATTGTAGACATACATGATCACATAATTTTCTTTTTTGGATACTATATTTGGTAGAACACGATATAATGTTTCCTATTTCGTCTTCTTAGATGTTGGATCTACTTGAACATGGAAAAGCGGCTCCTATTTGGTAAAGACCACCTTTTTTTTTTTTTAATCACCTCATAGTATTCGCTTACAATGATTTTGGTAGGTTAACCATTACCATTTATGGTTTAATTATTGTTATTATTATATATCGGTACTAATTGTGTGATCTCCATTCAAAGTGTATCTAAAACCCGTTTTCCAATCCCTCTTTATTGATGGTGAAGTCCATAAAAATTTGATAATAACAATTCCAAAAAGAGAAATAGGACCATCTAATAAAAGCTTGAATTCGAAGACAAAAAATCAACCTTGTCATCTCTAGAAAAGGAAACGCCACATGTCAATTCTAAACCCCAACGTTATATCCATTTTCCTCAATATCAAATGAAGTCTGTGTTGTCAAGCTTAATTTGGTTTATTTTGGAACAATATGATGGTTTATTTTGGAACAATTTAAGACGCAATATCCACACTAAGTTTTGTGAGAATCAAACTTAAGGACATATTTCCTTTCTTATAAAAAATTTATCTTAATTACTATTGTTGAGAATGATAGGGTCATTAATTCTACTATGGCAATTGCATATTCATTATAATGGAATAATAGAGTTATTAATTTAACTATGACAATTGCATCTTCATTATAATGGAATATCTCACGACAATTGCATCTTTATCATAATCAAATATCTTAGTTATTAAGTTTTATAGAGAAAGGTTTTCTCCACACTGTTGTAACAATATCGCAAACATTAAAATTTTATTTATGTTACATCCCCCTCTCAACGAGTTTAAATCCCCAAACATAAAACACCATCATAAACATTTTTAACCTTGCCCCAAACACCATCATCATTTATCATCACTTCTAACCTTACCCTAATTACTTTATTGCAAAGGGGTTTGTCCAACTCTTTGCAAGATCAGCTCCAACCACATGCAATTAAGTATATGTAGCAAGACAAGGACCAACACCACTCTCCCTACCTCTATTTTGTAGAGATTTTTTTCTACATCTTCCATTTGGAACAAAGCAACAAAATCCTCTACCTAATGTGAAAAAAAAACACCTTGTCCAAGTATAACCCCACTTGATGCTATGATTGGGTAAACATTGGCAATGGCTAACCTATGAGGCCTATTATTGCTCAATGTGGAGAATTCTAGCTTATTTTTCTATTGTTGAAGTTGGATTATGTTATTCAAATTTGTGCAATAATTTTGTTCTCAAGAGTATTTTATATTCTTGGATCCTTATTTGCATTAAAAAATTTATGTGGTTTTCTTTTATGTTATTTATCAACGTTGGCTTGCTAGTATTTTCTCCTCCAAATTACTCGGTCTAAGTTATCATTTTGTAGCATGATTTAATTATGTGTTAACTACTACACGTCATTAACCACTTTCACTTTGCGTTGAGTAGTCACGTGACCTTTTTATCACTTAACGGTTTTATTTTGACATATTCTTGTCATGCATATTTACATATCCTTGCGATGTACTTAACCAACAAATTAGCATAGCATGAACAATACTCAAATAAATTCAACGTTGAAAAGAAAATACAAGAGAAAATAAGACTAAACATGCCAAGTTTATCCCTTGTATTAAAGATTTCCAACAAAGTGAGAAATGTTCATGGGTTTCTTCGATGGGGAAACCACATATGAGAAAAGCTCCAATTACATTAACAACACTTCTCAAAACTTCCATATCCTTCTAGCTCCATAAATAGCTTCTTAATAGCAAAAACCCTAACAACGTGTGGTCCTATCATTAATGTGTACCAACCGCCTAGTGGGGTTTATTTAATAAACATGGCCTCATATAAAATTGACTAACTACTATGTACCCAAAGTAGGGAGGTTAGTGTGGGGCCCTAACCTTCCCTCCACCTTCACAAGTAGTGTTGTCCTCAATGCCAGAGTCGTGAAAACCATTATAAAATCATTTTTAGTTCCCAAGTGGCATATTTTATTTGCATATATTTCCACTGGATCAAAACTTCTTAGATGGTGCGTTGGCATAGGCGATGCTCTCTAGTAGCCAATATTGCTTGCAACTAGAGCCAAATGGATCATTCTTCATCCAATTATGGAAGGTTGGACTGAACTTAGCAATTTGACCCCAATACCTTCATAAAAAAAGACACGTGAAAGAATAGATGAATCTTGAAGTGGGATAGAAGAGCCAATCCATAGGCAACGTGTCCAAAGTGTTGGAGGATCTGATAAGGTCCATAGAATTTTGGAGCGAGGTTATGGGGGCATGTGTCTTTGATAGAGGTTTTCTTATAAGGTTGAACACAAAGAAACACCTAATCCACTTCTATGAAAGAACACTCATAGTGATGTTGGTCAACTTGTTTCTTCATGCGATTTTAAGTCATTACCAAATTGTCCTTAAGGGTGAAGAAAATCTCCTCTCTGGTGTGAAGCACACAATTGACTGCGTGAACTTTGGTTGTTCCTCGTAAACAGCAAACTGTGAAAAGGGTTTATTGGTCATAGACTGAACCATGGAAAGGGTTTTTTGGCCATAGACCACCTCATAAGGTGTTATTTTGGCAGTGCCGTGATAAGTGGTATTGTGCCACCATTATGCAAATTTGGGTAGCCATTGTGCCCTCTAGTGCTACTTGTCTGAGGCAAAGCATCGTAAATAGATTTTCAATCACTTGTTGACAAATTTTGTTTGACCATCACACACAGATTTCCAATCATGGTCCAATGCAATGGAAGTGGGCATACCATGTAACTTAAAATATGATCCATGAAAACCTAGGCAACTAAGGAAGGTGTAAATGAGTGTGTAAGAAACAAAAGTGAGCATATTTGGAAAGGCAGTCAACTACCACGGTGATGACTGATATGTTTCCTTTCATCGAAAAGCCCACTATAAAATCCATAGAAATGTTAGTCTATATAGTGGTTGGGATTAGAAATGGTTGAAATTCTCTAGGAGTCTTCATTGTCTCCCTTATGTTCCATTGAGAGGCATCACATGAGGCTACAAAAGTTTGGATGTATTTTTTCATGCCTTCCCAAAAGAAAGAGTGCTTAATGCATTCATAGGTTTTGTGAAATCTAGAGTGACCCGCGATAGCAGATGAATGTAATTCCTCTAACACCTAAGGTTTCGACTTCAAATTCTGGATAATAAAAAATGCACCCTTTATACCTCAAGGAATCTCATTGGTAAGTGTATCCATTGGGTAGATTGGGGTCCTCTTGGATCATGTGGATGAGTTGAACCATCGATTCATTGGTCCTCCATTCTTATCAAGCTTCGACAAGCCAATCAGGCATAGATAAGGATAAGGCTAGTAGAGAACCTTCCTCCTCATATTTCTAAGACAAAGCATCAACCCCACATTTTCTTTGTTTTTATTGTTGATGATCTCATAAGTATACCCAAGCATCTTAGCACCCCACTTATGTGATGACAACCTCTGCTCCAAAAAATATTTTAAGATATGATGATATGTTTTTATTTGGAAACACCTCCCAGGGATATAAGATCGCTAATTACCGAATGGATGGAGGATAGCCATCTTCTCTTTCTCATATTTAGACTTACCCAAAAAAAATTCATGACATTGTTTACCAATGAAAGCCAAGGTGCACCCATATTGCATTAGTATGAGTCCAAGGCCTTAGCCCAAAGCATCACATTTCAAGACCAAAAAAAAATAGTGAAATAAGGTACAACTAGTACAAGCATAGCAAACATGGCTTATTTTAAGGCAGAGAAGGCTTGCTCAACAACCTCATTCCAAACAAAAGCATAATTTTTAAGCATGGTGGTTAAGGGTGCGTAAATTTGCCCATAATTCTTAGCAAATTTCCTATAGTGGCTCATAAGTACTAATAACCCATGTAATCTTTTGAGGGTCTTGGGGTGTGTCCAATCCTGTATGGCCTCAATTTTCTTGGCATCCACTCGCACCCCGTCCTCACCAACAATGTGACCCAAGTATTCTACTATTGAAGCACCAAAATCACATTTGGAACACTTAAGAAACATCGGTGTTATCTAAGGAGTTGGAGGGATTTATCAACATGTGTCACATGAGCATCTCAGGGTTTGTTATTATAGGTTACGATATCATCAAAGACTACAAGCACAAAATTGCATAGGAAGGGCCAAAAAAAATTGTTCATGAGGCTCTAAAAGGTGAAGGGAGCATTGCAAATCCCAAAGGGCATCACTAAAACCACATAATGGCCTCCATGAGTGAAAAATATTATCATAGGGATGTCAACATCCGTCAACCTTATATGGTGGTATCCCAATTGAAGATCCAATATAGTGAATAACCTAGCACCATGAAGATCATCCAAGACATCATTAATAACAAGAATAGGAAATTTTCCTTTGATGGTTAACTTATTTAGAGAATGAAAATTAGGACACATATGTCATTTTTTGTCTTTCTTTAATACCATGATCACAAGTGAGGAGTAAGGGATCATACTTAGTCTAATAACTCCTACCTCCAAAATCTCCTAAAAAATATTTTCAAATTCATTCTTTTGGGGAAAAAGGTGCCTAATGGGTGCACATTAGGTGGTTGACTACTTGGAATCTAGGGAATACCATGGTCATGCTCACCACATGACAGGGGTAAGTCATGGTGAGTTTCAAATACATGTTGATGTTTAGTAAGGACTGGTTGTAAATCAGGATGAACTTATTGTGGGGAGTTCTACATCAGTTGTATGGAATTGAATTGGTAAATAATGTCAAACTTCCTCCAATAGTTTCTCCATACAATGAGAGCTAATAATTTCAAAAGAGTCGAACCTGAGCCCCTTGAGGGTGCGTTTCTAACCGTATTAAGTAAAGCTCATGTACGATTCCTGGAAGTCCATGGTAACAAGACCTAATGTTCTTAACCATTATACTCCGGGTACTACATCACAGCCACCCATTTCAACAACATACATGTAGGACTTGAGATGATATTCCCTAAGTTGGAGTTTCACCTTCTCACATTTTCCACCATACTTCAACATGCTTCCATTGGCTATCAAAATTTGAAAATTATGCATTGCATGGACATAACAATCGGTTTCCTCTTCCACTTGCCTATGACAAAAATTATGGTTGTGGACACTATCAACTAAAACAGTCACCTTTTTGTTTTTTATGTCGCCAACCAAATCAAGAGTTTCAGGAATTGACAAGCCTAAAAAAGCATGGAGTGAAACCGGGGGTTCATTTGGAGGTGGTCCCTAAATGGGATCATCCTAAGGAGGAGGTGTTGCATCCTTGACTTCCATCTCAAGAGTGGCTTCCTCATGAACTCCCTTAGGGTGGTCAGGTTGGGACACATCCATTTGGAAGATTTTTTGTTATTTTCATTTATGCCCTTTGAAAAACTTGTTATCACGGTTATAGAAAAGTTATTAGGAATTGATGTTTGGCCAATTGTTCTTGAGATAACTTGTGGACCCTCAAGGGTTGAGATGGGGGAGAAGTGGTCCTAGACACCATAGGAGGGCGAGGGTGGGGATTGAATGAGGATATTTTGATATGGGCATTGATGATTGTTTGTGCCTCAAGGGCGTGTTGAGAGGCTTCCAACCAAGTACTTAGGCACTACATCAAGACTTGTGCACCAATTTCCTCCCTAAGACCATTGATGAAGCATTCTTTAAAAAATAAATCAAACAAGCCCTTATGGTGTTTGAGTAGGATGATCCCCTTATACTAAGGTTTCTTTCGGGAAAGAATCGATTTGAGTCTCTTGCATCCCTACACGTTGAAGAAGTTGCTCCACAATATTGTTCAGGAAAAGTGTTGGGTTATCCAACCTACCATCAATCTCTTTCACATAATCTTCTAATGAGGTAACCATGTTTTCCATATGTGAGGACCTAGTTTTCATCAATTAGTCTCATTCTTATGAACATAAATATACATATAAAATATATATTAATAACATAATAATTAAATGATAATTAATAAATAATAATTATTAATAATGAAAGGACATGACTATTGGTTAAGGGCACCCTTGTGTGGGTATATAAGCGAGCCCTC